>SDVV010024815.1:0-12523 GCA_016164225.1 Gammarus roeselii
CCTTCTGCTTGCCTCATTCAATCCGCTCATCCTCACTACCTCACGTCCCTTCTGCTTGCCTCATTCAATCCGCTCATCCTCACTACCTCACGTCCCTTCTGCTTGCCTCATTCAATCCGCTCATCCTCACTACCTCACGTCCTACGCTCACTCTTCTGTTCCCTGCGGAAAATGAGGAAGGTAGAGGGAATTCAAAATTTTCGGCATTCAGTGAATGACCGACGTGCAACCAGTGAATGACCGACGTGCATCCAGTGAATGACCGACGTGCATCCAGTGAATGAACGACATGCAACAGTGAATGACCGACGTGCATCCAGTGAATGACCGACGTGCATCCAGTGAATGACCGACGTGCATCCAGTGAATGACCCAAGTGTTGTATGGAGAATACCAATTCTCGGCATTCAGTGAATGACTACGTGTTGTATGGGAATTCCAAGTTCCCGGCATCCAGTGAATAACCTACGTGTTGTATGGGAATTCCAAGTTCCCGGCATCCAGTGAATGACCTACGTGTTGTATGGGAATTCAAAGTTCCCGGCATCCAGTGAATGACCTACGTGTTGTATAGGAATTCCAAGTTCTCGGCATCCAATGAATGACCTACGTGTTGTATGGGAATTCCAAGTTCCCGGCATCCAGTGAATGACCTACGTGTTGTATGGGAATTCCAAGTTCCCGGCATCCAGTGAATGACCTACGTGTTGTATAGGAATTCCAAGCTCTCGGCATCCAGTGAATGACCTACGTGTTGTATGGGAATTCCAAGTTCTCGGCATCCAGTGAATGACCTACGTGTTGTATGGGAATTCCAAGTTCCCGGCATCCAGTGAATGACCTACGTGTTGTATAGGAATTCAAAGTTCTCGGCATCCAGTGAATGACCTACGTGTTGTATGGGAATTCCAAGTTCTCGGCCTCCAATGAATAACCTACGTGTTGTATGGTTACTTAAGTTTTCGGCATCCAGTGAATGACTACGTGTTGTATGGGCATTCCAAGTTCTCGGCATCCAGTGAATGACCTACGTGTTGGATGGGAATTCCAAGTTTTCCAGATAACACGTAGATGTCATTTGTAAGGAGGGGGAAAACGACCCCGTCCTTAGGACCCTGGGACGGGGTGAAAATAATCTCGATAGCCCAGACAACCTGTACATGTCCTTAAGGAGGGGTATAGGAAAGGTAAATTTTCTTGACACCCTGCAAATATCATGGGGGACGAAGATAGGGCCGGAAAAAAATTATATTTCTTGGACATCCTACCCTGTATGAGCCCCTAATGAGCGCGATCTAAGAACTCCTAATTTCCCGGACACCCATAGATGTCCTTAATGTATGAGTAGTTGAACATGTCATCTACAACTAGAATAGGCAAGATATGCTGCCGAACTATTGATTAACATTTTGCGAGTGTATTTGCGGAACCGTATAAGTTATTCGTAGATTTGCCAGTTTGACTTATCATAAGGCAGACAATGAATCCATTCATGAATAATAACCGATAATAGAGCTCGAGTTACTGCTGAATAGAGAGCGTCGGTAACAGTCGAGACTCGTGGTGCGTGTGCACGAGGCATTGGATTGGAAAAAATAACGCTCATGTAATGTTGCAGAGTGTAATATAATCGTGTAATACATCCGAGTGAAATGTAACTTCGTGTAACATCACATAGTGTAACATCACATAGTGTAACATCACAGAGTGTAACATCACAGAGTGTAACATCACAGAGTGTAACATCACAGAGTGTAACATCACAGAGTGTAACATCACAGAGTGAAACATCACAGAGTGAAACATCACAGAGTGAAACATCACAGAGTGAAACATCACAGAGTGTAACATCACAGAGTGTAACATCACAGAGTGTAACATCACAGAGTGAAAAGTCACAGAGTGTAACATCACAGTGCGTAACATCAGTCTTGCTTCAACTTTCGTAGCGAACGCATGTGCGCAGCTCCTCGCACTGGGACGGTAAACTCTCTCCGGCTAGGCTTAGGTAGGCAGTTGCCTGCCCCTCGTAGGGTCGCTAGATTCCTCTACGCTAGGCTGTAATATCTAAGTCTTTCCTATCCTCCCTATAATTTCAACTTAAGGTGCTGATAGAGCGACGGTGGGGTGTGAATCCCGAACCCATTGGCTTGAGGGAGGCGGTATAGACTGTCGCACCTACGTAGCTCTTTTCAGTCGGTCAAGTAAAACCCTTTTTACTCAGCAGAAGGGAGGTGCAATGATTGATTAGTTTTGTTTTGCTTTGCATTCAACTCAAACCCGCATCCAAATTAGATCCGATTTGAAATGTTCATATCCGTTTCCTTAAATTTCGAATTAGATCCGTTCAGAACCGTCGATATCCGTCCCCGTAAATGTATATGTATAATCACTGCGATTGGGATCAGCACGTCATCACTTGTTTGATATCGCAAGTTTCTCGTTTGAATTCGTGCCCGTAAGTGTATCCTAGTTTTACGCACAAGCTACGCATCACCCCATTTATATTCTTCATCAGCAAACTGTTATAATTCGATATTGAAAAATATGCATCGCAAACAGTCTAGTCTCTCCGGAAAACAAGCTAGAAGTGATGCAACCGAGTGTTGTAGAGGGCCCCTCCCTCACCGCAGAGGGCATTCCTCTCTCGCCTCAGCGGGAGGTCTACCCGTCTCTGCGAGTGCCCTGTCCAAGGACCAGCCTGTTACCTTCCCCAGCATTCGTGCAGTAACTCAACTCAATTTCAACTGTGCATGTTTCATGTCAGTTACTTTATCAATGTAGATACTAATAACACCTTATTATGTAGCAAACAACGCACACATATCTGAATTCAGAAGTTTAGCACCAATTGCGGTAAAGAAACATAAATAAGGAACAAAAAGAAATACAATTGGCGTCTGACATCTGTCTATGTAAAGTAACTGTAAAATAATACTGTAAAATAACCGTAAAAGAATACAAGTATCACATAAATAATTCATACATTCTCATTTATCCTTTGTAAACAGCAGGATAATTGTTTTTTAGTTGGGAAAAAATAATGTCATTGTAGCCTGAGTTTAGTTCAGTTTTCATCGCAAGTTAGACTCGCATAATCACTGTAGGTCACGTATGAATCACCAGAAAAAACATCTGCAGGTCATCTGGAAATAAAAATCATCTCGTCCCGCATCTAGGTAAACTTATTATTCACATGGCTGCTGTTTACAAGGATAACGAATACAGCACTTTGTCTTCAAGTTCACGGTTTGTAGCTGCTCACTTAACAAGTACAAGATGACTCCGCTGCAAAACGAGGATGTGTAACTTGCCGCCAATCGTACACTTCCGAACTAATGTACGGTGGAAGCTCTTCTAGGCAAAGGCGTAATACGCCTCCAAACGAAGAGTGCAAAATAGCGAGCAGTAAATTCTGCCAACATGCCGAAGAGATTAAACAATTGAAAGCACAGTTAACTCATGCTTCTGGTGGCCCCACCTAACGCAGATGCAGTTAACGCCTATACAAGGCTGCTAGCTGTTGAATTAGAACTGGAAAGCGTGCAGAAACAATTTCGCGAACTCAAAGATATGATTAAGAGCGAAATAGAAGCAACAAAATAAATTGCTCAACCTACCCCGCATCGGTTAAATGAACTCCAAGTGCACTTAGGCTCAGAATTGGCCAAGAAACTTACAGCTCTAGACTCAGAGACCAACGACCGTATCAAATCAACAGAAAAGAAGGTCAACAGTGCTGAGACACTCTACACAACTGTAGTAAACAGGAGGCAGGCAGTCAGTGGCAAAGCATCACAGGTCGGGTGACAATCCTGCCACAACCGAACTGATACAAACAACCGTTTCGGTGTATTGCCCGATGAAATGGACTCTCAAAACACAGAGGAAATTACTGTGATTGGCGATTACTATGTCACCTCCATCAAAACAAATCAGCGAAAAGAGAGAGTCCAGCTAAAATTGACGATATTGGAGGAATAATCAAAAGAAAAACATTCCTTCTTCTACACCGATAATACTACAAGTCGGGGCAAGAGACGTGGTGGCGCAGACGGAAGAAACATGAGTAAGGTATTAAACCATGCTAGCTAAAGTCAATCGATCGCACGCAAACCTCCAAGTCACTGGCATCCTGCCCCATCCAAACCAAAGTAGATACAAATTGAGCAAGAAGATATTCCTAAACAATCGCATAGCAACGTTCAGCAAACACAACTAATCTCATTCTCAGATCACTGGAAAACGATGATCAACCTCAAAAACTATGAATTCGATGGAATCACCAACAAGATGCGTATAAACACGTTTGGGCTTGATACCCTCGAAAGCATCCTTCAGAATATCAGTGCTGGCCTTGTCACCGAAATTAAATCAAACGACATTCTCGACGCCCAACACAAGGCTCCGCCATTACTGCCCGACAGAATGAGTCAACAGCCGCCGCTCGAGCAAGTAGCAATCGCGGACCCTGCAATAACGGTAGAGGAGCAGCCAACAAACATAGATTCACCACTAACAAAAAAGTCCATCAAAGTAACACAGCAGCCCCCGACCGCAACCGAAGAGTTACTGGCAGGATTCCGAGCCAAAATACTCTCAAATGTTTCTATGTAAACGCTAGAAGTCTCAGAGACAAAATCGACGAATTGGGGATCCTCGCAATTAACAATGAGATCGACATAATAGCCATCACAGAATCGTGGATTAAATCGAGCACCACAAATTATCTGCGCGAATTCACTCTCCCGTGTTTTTCCCTATTTCACAATGATAGATTAGGCCGTGAGGGTGGAGGAGTATTGCTTCTCGTAAAAAATACTCTACCAATAATAGAAGTCTTTATTCCAAGCAGCCGACACGACAGTTTAAATTCAAGTAGTCGGTAAACATACAAAGTGTCAAACCACACTAGTTAATCATCCTTCCAAGAGCATTGTCACAGATGATATCGATCTTTACAACACCCTCGTCGATGTGGTCAGAACACAAAATAGTATAGTACATGCAGACTTCAATATTCCCGACATCGATTGGTAAAAAGAAGAATGTACGACCACTGGCTAACGCCTGATCGATTTTTCTGACGATAAGTTTATGACCCAAATGGTGGAGACACCTACAAGAGGTAGCAATATTCTTAATATTATATTCAGTGCAAGCGACTCGCATGTCACGAACGTCGAAGTGGGCGAACCCCTCGAAAATAGCGACCACAACTGTATTCGTTTTATGATTGAGCTCAATTTGGTAACGTCAACTAACTGCAAAAAAGTCCATAACTTTAGGTTAGCAAACTTTGATAGCTTAAGAGAGGCAATGGCGTACGCAGATATAACCCTCGGACAAGATGTCAATCAATCGCTAAACAATTTTTTGAGTGCACTTCAGAATATTGAAAATGACTATGTCCCTCGCAAAAACAGGCGAACAGCAGTCAATCAGCCTAAGTACTGGAAAGAAGAGTTGCAGCGCCTTCAATCGCAAAAGAAAGCTAAGCACTCGAATAAACAGAAACACCCACACGACGATGCTGCAAAACATGAGTACAAAATCAGCAGACGGATTTTTAAGACGGTCCAAAATCGTAAGAAAAAATATTACAAAAATGAAATAACGACCAATGCCAAAACTAATCCGAAACAATTTTTCAGTTATATATCAAGCAAAAAAACTCAAGATCTGCAATTGGCCCTCTTGAAAATTATATCGGTTAGCTAGAAACTGACGACACTAAAATGAGCGCCCTGCTTAACCAATTTTTCTGTTCTGTATTTACGTTACAGAATGCGGATATTCCTAACCCTGAGGATATCATAGCGCAAAGACAAATCGAAGCCCTCAGCACAGTGAACTTTACCCCTGCCGAAGTTATTTAATACAGAAAAATTGAAAGTTACAAAATCTCCCGGTCCAGACCAAGTTCATCCCAGAATATTGAAAGAGGCGAAGGACGAAATTGCTGAATATCTTGCAAACATTTTTCACCCAGTCTCTCACAAATGGCCCCTGCCCCTCTCAATGGAAAGAGGCCAACGTCACCCCATTTTTCAAAAAAGGGGACAAAAAGTGTTTCGAAAATTACCGTCCAATAAGTCTCACTTCAGTCATAGGCAAATTGATGGAAAGTTTGATCACGGATAAAATTACAAAATTCTTAGAATTAAATCAGTTAATAGTTACCTCTCAGCATGGCTTCAGACCCAATCGTTCGTTCATGTCTTACTAACCTTCTGCTTTTTTTCAAGAATATAATTGAATTTCACGACACGAAATCTCCGATCGACATCATTCACCTTGACTTTCAAAATGCTTTCGACAAAGTTCCTCACAAACGCTTGGTTAGTAAATATCACAGCATCGGCATTCGAGGTGAACTCAATAACTGGATAAAATGCTGGCTCACGGACAGAAGGCAGCGAGTTGTACTTTATGGAGCTTCCTCCAATTGGGGTAAAGTTACAAGCGGCGTGCCCCACGGATCTGTGTTAGGTCCAGTTCTTTTCATAATATTCATAAACGATCTCGACAGCAACGTACTCTCGAACATTAGTAAGTTTGCAGACGATACCAAGCTAGGAGAAAAAGTGCAAACCAAAATCGAGTGTGAGCAGATCCAATCAGACTTGAACAAAATTGTTGAATGGTCAGAAAGTGGCAAATGAAATTTAATATCGACACGCGTAAAGTTACGCACATTGATCACCAAAACCCTAAACACGGATAATCAAGGTCCGGAAACAAACTGATACCCGTCACCGAAGAGAGAGATCTAGGTGTCATAAATAGTAACGACTTGAAAAGCACCAAGCAATGTAACGATGCAGCCAAAACAGGCAATAAAATGTCAGCATGATATCCCGCACAATTTCGTACAACAGCAGAAATAGTATTCGCAAGTTATACACTGCCTTTGTTAGACCGCACCTTGAGTATTCAGTCCAATTCTGTTCCCCATACCTCAGAAAAGACATTATTAAATTAGAAAAGGTCCAACGTAGAGCTACCAAACTAATCCTTTGGCTGAGCAATAAATCATACAAAGCGAGACTGTGCGAACTCAACCTTTATTCGCTAGAGAAACGTAGAGTCAGAGGTGACATGATCGAAGTGTGGAAGATTATGAAGGGTAAAGAAAACGTCGAGCGAGCAAGCCTTTTCACTTTAGATGCGAACGAAGTGACCAGGAATAATGGATACAAAATTATTGGCAAGCGTTTCACATTCGATATTACGCTTAATTTCTTCACGTATAGGGTTGTCGAAGATTGGAACAGACTTCCCGCGAAAGTTGTGAACAGCGATACAATCGAAACGTGTAAGTCACGGCTCAATAAATTCTTCCAAAATCGCCGCTAAATAGCTCCCATCTATAGCACTTTCACCAGTATATTCGTGAAAAATGGTGTTCGGCATTGACACCCATACGGTTAAATTAGTGCCAGGCACTGGCACTAGCACGGTAAATAAGGTGCCCGGCATTGGTAGCTGCTCGTTGTAATTTGGTGTTCGAGGAATGGAACTGTACAATCTCAGATCAACACCGTGGGTGTTGATCTGGTCGGTGGCTTATCTTCAGGTGCTGATTTGAGTTGTTTCGAGATTCATTGTTAAATGCTATTTCCTTCAACAAACTTTCCCCTTCTTGATCTATTAAAACAGAAAATATACCGACACAAGATGCTATCTTAGACGTTCTACTTCAGAACTAATCTTCTTACTATCAAAAGGCAACCCAGTTTGGGCCAAAAGACCTGTTGTTGTCTTCATACACTGGTAAACACTTGTAAACTCACTGCACGGCAAAGTTACGATATTAGCTATGGTGCACAGGGCAGATACTTCAATATTGAGGATTCTCCTGACACCACCTGGCTGTGCATTTTACTCATCCTAGAAGGCAGTATATTTTGATGTACATACTTACTATTTAGGTGCTTACTCTAGGCTCGTATATCATTTG
Organism: Gammarus roeselii; assembly: GCA_016164225.1. Classification (NCBI taxonomy): domain Eukaryota; kingdom Metazoa; phylum Arthropoda; class Malacostraca; order Amphipoda; family Gammaridae; genus Gammarus; species Gammarus roeselii. Next base: position 7,964 of record SDVV010024815.1, read on the forward strand.
GCCGCTATGAGCTCGTATATTGGCTGTGATAGGCACCAAGCAATACATGTATTGGGCAATGATTACAGTCATTTATGCAATCGGGTTAACATTCCCTTACACGGCAAACGCTTCTTTGGGAACACCCAGTTTAAGATGTAGCCGATTCATCCGCCTTCTGTGCTCTTTTGGCATCAGCCAGCTTGCGCTACATGATGGTATTTTCTATGCAAGCCATATGACTCTTACGAGCGGAAGGGAATATAACTTTTGTTATCTCGATTCTCTCGATAAAAAGCTATTTCTCTGTAATGAGTAAGAGCCATATGGGGCCTCCTCCTCCCCGTGCTATCTCAACTACGCACCAACGTCTCCTTACGGGAAGCAACTTCGCTAGCCCTCATGAATGATGGGGCAGCCCAGCTCACGTTTATATAGGAAGGAAGGGGATTGGGAGTTGCAGCCGGCAGATGACCGAGCGCGCCCCGGTTTCTGGAAGACATTTAGACCGGTAGGCGCGAGACGACACGCGCCGCGTAGCGGACAAAAGTTTATTAATAATACAAACAAGAGGACAGTCGAAGAACTTGGAAATTTCGAGATTCCCGAGTAAGGTTAAAAGACACGAAGGTCTAAATAGGTCAAGAACTAAATTCAACGGATATTATCAATATTCTCTCGGAAAAACGTCTCAGTGATGTTTTCTCTTCAGGATTCATTGAATAGAACCAGAAGCGCAATGCAAACCATATGGCTCCAACTCATTACAGGGAAATAGCTTTTTATCGAGAGAATCGAGATAACAAAAGTTATAATTTGACAAACAAACTTATTTTCAGCACCACATCTTCATCAACCCCATCCCCATCCAGCGGTGGATAAAGGGGGGAAATCCCCTTCAAGGCAAAGAGACATCATTAACGAATATGTGTGCTCGACAAAACTGAAAATTCGTTCAAAATAATAATTTGCCAAAGGAGGGAGTTCCAAGTGGTGGGTCATGGTTCCATGCCTGCTGCCTCCCTTGGTCCGTCCTTGTCCCCATCCCTTTCATTTTCATCGCCTACCTGCTGGCCGACGGTTTCCTCCTGTAAAGGTCACCAAGGACCGAACTGCAACACAGCTAGTGTCAACACAGCAATCCAACCCCCAGAGCCGACTGACCTTCTGTTGCCGTTGACAATATCCATGTAGTCCGACGAGCGAGCATAGAAGCCCTCGGGGGTGACGGCCCCCCAGAAGGTGGACCAGGCACGGCCAGGCTGGACCATAACGGCGGCCAGAATGGGGCTGGGGGTGTGATTAGACGGATTAGATTAGAGTGTAATTAGACGGATTAGAGGTATGATAAGACGGATTAGAGGTATGATTAGACGGATTAGAGGTATGATTAGACGGATTAGAGGTATGATTAGACGGATTAGAGGTATGATTAGACGGATTAGAGGTATGATTAGACGGATTAGAGGCATGATTAGACGGATTAGAGGTTTGATTAGACGGATTAGAGGTATGATTAGACGGATTAGAGGTATGATTAGACGGATTAGAGGTATGATTAGACGGATTAGCTTAGAGTGACTGGTATTCATAGCGCAATTGAGTCCATGTACTTCAAGCGCTGCATCTTGGGTGTTTGGTGGGGGCAATATAGAACAGGATGGGGAAATTAACTATGGAAGGCATAATGAGACTGGGGAGGCATGGTTAAATACAATGTTTAAATACAGTGTTTGAGTAAAATACTTATATACAGTGATTAAGTAAAATGTTTATATACAGTTTTCAAATGGTGTTTAAATACAGTGTTCACATACAGCGTTTAAATACAGTGTTTAAATGAATTATTTTAATACACATTCAGAGTGTACATATTCTGAAATCGGATAACGTAAGGGACCATGAATCTAAATACTGTAGTTTGCCACCCACTGTCATGTTGTGGCAAACTGAGCCTCAATCAAGCATACCTGGCCATTGAGCCCTTGGCCAACCAGTAACAGAGAGGTAAAGAACAGGTCAGTACGAAGGAAATACTCTTAAAGAAGTCATCATGTACGTTTCGTATCATATTTTTTAAGGTCAAATACCAGCGGAGCTATTTGAAATTTAACTTCGTTCGTGATAAATGTGATTGCAGTTAAATACTTCGACAATAATGTAAACCTAATTGAGGAACAACACGAAGTTGTTCCGCTCCATGCATTCGTTCTTGGAGACATTATTAGGGCGAGCAGCAACATTTTGAGCCCTTCCTAATAATACTTTAACCACGGCTCGTCATGGTACAGTAAAATCCAGGTAGGTTAGAGTGACGAGGCTTTGCAGTGCATTGGAACACTAGAACTCCTGCTGCAAAGCATAAGTGATGAACTAACAATCAAATTGAATGTATTTTGAAGTTTTTATGCAGCTACAGGAACATGAAATGCTGAAGAAACTCATTCGCGAGACACGGAATCTCACAGAAGGCTTTAACAAAGTGTATTCGTAGGCAAATATAGAAAACTAATCTTGAAATGGGATGAGAAGTCACTACTGGGATAACTGCTCCCTCTCACCGGTTGTGCTGCAGCAACAGCTTGAGGGCGTGAGCGTTGTCCAAATGCACCTCCGAGTCGAGAGACAGCAGAGCATCGCAGTTCAGAGCAAGGCACTCAGACCTGAGGAAATGGAATCCTATTAGGTAGAGCCACAGTTATGAAGCAGCATCAGTCCAACAGTTCCTTGAACGTCTCCACGGGCTCAGGCAAGAGAGCCCTGGACGAACGATTGTAGTACGCACAATAAGTTTGTTAGTGTGCGAACTATAATCGTCGATGATACGTACAACACATTATGGTATAGATCCATGTTGTTCAGCGAGATCCATGTTACTACTCGAGATCCATATTGTTCAGAGAGATCAATGTTGTTCAGCGAGTCTGAATAATGCTGGAGTGATGGGTGAAGGCTACGGAGTGATGAGCCAGGAACAAGGCTATGAGAGTAATGCTGGAGCAATGGATGAAGGCTATGGAGTGGCAAGCCAGGAACAAGGCTATGCGAGTAATGCTGGAGTGATGGGTGAAGGCAATGGAGTGGAAAGCCTTGTTCCTAGCTTGCCACTCCATAGCCTTTACCCATTACTCCAGCATTACTCGCATAGCCTTGTTCCAGGCTTGTCAATCCATAGCCTTCACCCATCACTCCAGCATTACTTGGCATAGCCTTATTCCTGGCTTTCCATTTCATAGCCTTCACCCATCACTCCAGCATTACTCGCATAGCCTTGTTCTTAGCTTGCCACTCCAGAGGCTTCACCCATTACTACCAGCATTACTTGCATAACCTTGTTCCTGGCTTGCCACTCCATAGCCTTTACCCATCACTCCAGCATTACTCGCATAGCCTTGTTCTTGGCTTGCCACTCCAGAGTCTTCACCCATTACTACCAGCATTACTTGCATAACCTTGTTCCTGGCTTGCCACTCCATAGCCTTTACCCATTCCTCCAGCATTACTCGCATAGCCTTGTTCTTGGCTTGCCACTCCAGAGCCTCCACCCATTACTACCAGCATTACTTGCATACCATTGTTCCTGGCTTGCCACTCCATAGCCTACCCCCATCATCCCAGCTTTACTCGCATAGCCTTCCCCCATCACCCCAGCATCACTCGCACAACCTTGACCCTGGCTTATCATTCCATAGCCTACCCTATCACCCCAGCTTTACTCGCATAGCCTTCCCCCCATCACCCCAGCATTATTCTCACAAAGCCTTGGTCATGGCTTGACGCTCTGCAGCCTTCCCAATCACCCCAGCTTTACTCGCATAGCCTTACCACATCACCCTAGCATTACTCGCACAACCTTGCTCCTGGCTTGTCCCTCCATAGCCTACCCCATCGCCCCAGCTTTACTCGCATAGCCTTCCCCCATCACTCCAGCATTATTCACACAGCCTTGGTCCTGGCTTGTCACTCCATAGCCTTCCCTTATCACAGCCTGATTCCTGGCGTGCCTATTTTTAGCCTTCCTCCATCACCCCAGCATTACTCCAGAAGCCCGAGTTCTGACGTACCACTCCTTACCATCCTCATATCACCCCGGGGTTACTCGCACAGACCATGTTCTGGCGTACCACTATTTACCCTCTTCACATCACCCCTGCATGACTCACACAGCCTTGTTCCTTGCATGCCACTCCTTACATACCTTACGTCACCCTAGCATGGCTCACACAGCCTTGTTCCTGGCGTGCCACTCCTCGACCTCCCCTAACCACCAATGCGTAACTCACACAGCCACGTTCCTGGCGTGCCACTCCTTACCCTTCTCACGTCACCCTAGCATGCCTCAGACATGTCATGGTCTGGCGTGCTACTCCTCGACCTCCCCTAACCACCAGTGCGTAACTCACACAGCTTTGTTCCTGGCGTGCCACTCCTCGACCTCCCCTAACCACCAATGCGTAACTCACACAGCCTTGTTCCTGGCGTGCCACTCCTCGACCTCCCCTAACCACCAATGCGTAACTCACACAGCCTTGTTCCTGGCGTGCCACTCCTCGACCTCCCCTAACCACCAATGCGTAACTC
>SDVV010024816.1:0-12522 GCA_016164225.1 Gammarus roeselii
TATATACATAAATATATAGATATTATTTCAGGTTGTCGTTTATGAATGATAACTGAAGAAGGTTGTATTCAGAACAGTACACGCTAAATAATATTGTATGGTCCAGTAGCGAAAAAAAATTGTTACTTCTCGATACATATGAAAATAACAAACTATGCTGTTTAAACTATAAATTCACATTGGTAGAGATTTTCATCACGCGTTTATTTAATGGCGTCAATGCAGGCTCATTCTTTGACGCCCACCAGTTCTTCAGGCACCGACGGCATCTTGTGATCCGGCGGTGCATTTACAAGTGTTTAATAATGCATTTGTTGCTTCATGGATACGAACGCTTGCATGTTTTAGATCAGACTTACGCAATGTGGGATTTTACTTTCAATTACATTAATATATTAAAATATATATAGCTCGTGGTTGATTTCATCATCAAAATGCCAGATCTGAGAGTTTGCCTTGGTTTGTAAATATATCTATGAACCAATGAATCTCATATGAAAATGGGTATTTGCAGCTTATTCGATCAATCTATGAATATTCGTAGCATTTATAAGCAAATTTGAAGGTGAATATTGTGTTATTAGATAATTATGTCATTAGTTTAGGTTCAAATTTGGATAAAGTTGACGAGCAGCTATGATTCAGATGGCATTTTTTGCGACCTCTGTGTCGTACCATGCTCTTTCCTCAAAGTCGGAAACTGTTTCTTTCCCGTGGAATATTTTATTCTGAAATGAAACGTACCTGCTATGATTCATCTTTACCTTCTGCCGGCAACACTCAGTCATATTCTATGGACAAACCTAATAGCTCATCACTTTTATTCTGTTCAAGCATAATTTTAGGCTACTAAGAAATTACGTAGCTTATCATAAGATAATTTTCTTTGATTAGAGACGAAGAAAAAGAAACTCAATTTCGATGGCACGCTTATTTAATAGAGCACAACGGATGGTTACAGAAAGTGACTAAATCGACGTCCATGTTTCTCATTATCTAAACTATGTTCATTCACGTTCTACTGCATGAACGACGAAAAAAAAGCTCACATACACGGCGTTGTGAAGCATTATTCCATTTTGATCGTCGAAGAAACAAGATTCTGTTAATCACAAGCAGGGCCGGTAAACTTTTTACAACACTGGCCAGAGTCGGGCATGACCGAAGGGGGCCAATTCGTTAAAGCTGAATGTCCGGTCGATGGTGAACAGGCTTTTAGTATTTACTAATAAATAAAACACGACTTCATAATTGATTGAATAATTAGGACGTCGTGTAATTAGGAAAAAATGTACATATTTATAGAAATTTACGACAAAAAAACGCCCTGTATCACTTGAACTGTAGGTAAATAATCTTTTTACGAGACCTCAATTTTTTTTTTGTTAATTTTGCAAGTTTCCAGCCCTATTTTACAAGTGAAACACGCTTCCAGGGCTTGCTCAAGAAGTATACAGATTTTTGTGAATTCACCTTCTTAGCATAGCATCATGAATTATTTTTTACATTTTTAAATTCAAAGTGCGTTCAATCACTCTGAATAGAACGCGGTTATGCCAATTATCGTGCAGTTGAAAAGACACGGATCTCCCTGCCTCATTCTGTTCATCTTTTGCGCGCTCTCTGACGGTGGCTAATGATAACCTTCCAATTAGTCAGTTATTGAGATTCTATATATTATAAGCACTATTCAAAATATTATTTTTTGAATATAAAATACTTCGATATCCCTGATGGATGCGAAGTGCATTGAAGAAGGTAGTTAAAGGGTCAAGGCTAAAGATTCGTGTCCTACTAATACATCGTCTTTTCAGCACCGGACCTTCGGGAGACTTGGTTCAATGTTGTCGGGCCTTCCGAACGTTTGCCGATTGTGGCTCTGCATGCTGATTTTGTGGTATACGTCTTGCAAGATCATATGAAACTGATATTGTTCCTCCATCTCAAACGTGACCTTCTTTAACTCAAACATACCAGCGACCGATTCCAGAGATTGACCTTACGTGGATAGTGTAAAGTGATGTTTATAATTTTGTAATCCACGCATCGCAGGTCGTGCTCATGGTTACAGCAATAATTTCGGTCTGAACTAACTAATCGTATAAGTTGCATCGAGTCATATTCCGTCAGACAATATCTGAGTGTTTGTTCTGCATGAATTGAACTTAAATGAGAACCCTAGCTTCATGTTGTAGTAAGTGAAGCACATTAAAAGCTGAACAATCTGAATTCTGTAAATTACCATTTAGAACGGCCTTCAATAATAAGAAGGGGGAGTGGTGCGGAGGCAATGCGGTAATAATTCAAGATAAATTTACAGCGTTTATACGGTAATAATTTTTGACAACATCCGAGGAAAAATGCGAAATATACAGTACATTAACAAAGTATTCCATATTGCTAAATACGATCGAGTTATTCGGCCGTGAATATAGTTTAAAAAGGTTTATAACATTAATATTATCCAGATTCATTCATTCTCAAATGTTACCGACCAAGTAATAGTTCCATCCACGGTGACGTCTATTGACAACTAGGGTGAAGATACTAATATCAGCAGTCACGACACATAACTACTGCCACTATAGCTTTGTAAGTGTGCTACAGGGCAACTTTCACCACTTAATTTAACAAGTCTAGTTTTCGTAATACGACATCTAATATTTTTGTTTCATTTGGCTATGTATACAGAAATTATTTTGAAAATATAAACGAAAATATTTTATTGGCCCTCAATTCTTCGTCAGACTAAAGAGAATAAATTGAACGAGTGCTTAGTTTCATGGGGAAATACTTTTCTGGCTTTTATTGTAACTCAAGTGCACTGTACGCGCTAAACATAAAGGAGCGCAAACATTAATGATAAGATGGGGACGCACGAAAGATTCATTCAAAACTATTCGATACACATAATAACCTATTACCAGCTATATACACTCAATAGTTAGCTCAGCGTGTAGAGCCAGCAGCGGTCGACGCCTCAATGACCTTCTTAGGCAAAAGTTCATTCGCGCCCTTTTCTCTGTAATTCAGCTACAAAATTTTATTTGTGACCATTGTGGTTATGGTGGTGTAGTGGTGTTCCATGTCAATACATGATTAATAACACGTATGTTCGCTTCGCGGGTAGAACAAGTACCCTAGAATAATACGTACATTTTCTCCGCGGGGTAGAAACATGTTATTTCACCCCGGGGCTTGGAAACGCGCGCCCTAAGTTAGGTTGGTAGGGTAGGAAGGTTCCAGCAATATGCTCGTAACGTAGCCAGCAAAGGTATCCAGCTGCACGAAACATAATGTAACTAGTCTTCAAGCAGCCACTCCCCCTCGGGATCTAACAGCACCCTGGTGGGCACCACAGTATACGTTTTGATTTCGTACCACACTCTTGTTTCTTTGGACGATAATTATAATTTGTTCCTCTACGGTAAGGAAGATTAATTTTAGCGCTTTAGATTTGTAACACGTTAGTAAATGGACTCTTTTCTACTGAAATAAATTGCAAACATAATTTTGCTGGCGCCATCGAACAAACTTGGAATGCTTTGCCGAACTCATTCTGCACGCTACATTTAAATTGTTTCCTTTGAGACGTTCTTTGAAGGCTTTAAAGTGAAAATGGGACATTTTCACTTTGAAGCCTTTAAATATACGACCATCTTGTCACACTCTGACACACCACTCAGAGAGAAGATTTACTGAACGCACCTACGTCTACCGAACGCGTCCATGAATGGAAGCTGCTGCTAACTGAAAGGGTGGCGAATCTCGAACGCACTTGTTGGTAGGGCTTGTACTGGAATGGGCGGAGTGAGTACATCGGTGATAGCCATGCTAAACTTGGCAAATAGGTGAAATATAGAGATTGTGGATCACGGTGTGGAAACCCTGAGATGTAGTGTAGTGCAGGTTGTGAAAATTTGTTTGTGAAGGTCTTTACCAAGCAGTGCATGTGATTGCAGTGAATAGCTTAAACTGAACAAGCGACCGCTAGGAATATGAAGGCAAAATGTACATAACAACACCTAACCGTTCTTTTTAAAATACGACAGTGAAAGCATTATTTGTCTATGCTTGGTATTAAAAAAGAAATGTGAAATAAATACGTTTCAATCATACGACTGGTGGAGCAAATGTCTCAGGTGGAAGACTAAATTCAGGTTCGAAAAACGAGTTGACCGCATGTTCTCGTTGCTGCCCGACAAAACGAGCAACGATTCAAATTAAGGTACCGAAAAAAATTAGACCCAAACCGCACTCCCAGCGTGCCGCAAGACTTGCTAAAAATCAGACCCAAACCGCACTGGTCCCTTAATTGGCGCCCGGAGTGCCACAAGACTTGCATCACTCTCATCTTTCTATGGTAACGCCGTGTTGAATCTCGTTTACGCGCGCACTGACCTCGCCTCCCGCAGCGCCTCAACTCGCGAGCCGCGCATTTAATGTAATAGCGTTGTTCGCAAATAAATGTCGTTGCCAAAATAATAATCGGCAATTAAAATTAAACATAAGGTGATTCATGTTAGACAAATCAGTTATATTAAAGATAGACCCTTTAATCTAGTGGATGTCGTCTCCTAATTTTGTTTATTGTTCCGATTCTATGTCGTAAATTATCCCTTTTTTTCTGACTGATCATTCTAATTTTCTCTCCTATCCTAGCCTGCCCATTTGTGTGGCTACTGAGCTAACCATTGTTTCCTTTAATAGCTGGAAGATATCTTCCACTACCTTATGTCTCTGTTTATTCTCCCCGTAGCATAGCTGTTGATGAGACTGAGTTCCGTTTGTCAAGTGGCTGCACCAGCTTCCCAGTTGAAATGAGGCGCATTCTACACAACACTTATCCGCAGGCAGGATACAACGTTTTATTTCTTATGGTAGCTATTTTGAGGTATAATAAGGCTACATAAATCACTGTAGACAAGAATTAATTAGATTGCAATACTGTTCATCACGCCGAGGGCAATTGAAATCGATAAATTCTAATCCTCAGTTTGCGCGGCTATAGATGCCTACCCAATGAGGGGGAGGAGAGGCGGTGGCCCACTCTCCTCCTGGAGTACAAATACACTAAAGAAATTCATACTGAACGTCTGACGAGTCTGGTCTTATAACAGTCCATCTATTGAATGAACATTTTGACGTTTGCTCTCTGGGGCAGCTCAGTCCTCGCGTCCTGGTGTACTTTATTGTCTTTATGCAATCTAGTGGAAACAGGCCTTGTGTATAATCTGTAAAGATCACCCTATAGGCCGACTACGTCAATATTTGTTTTGCCCCTCTTCATCTTTAGACAGATAGCTTTGCAGCCGTTCCTCTGCAGGGCTCACTAGCATTCTTACCTGATCATTTTTGCCGAGGCGGTGGGCAATGCCTTCATATTGCTCACTGAAGTTTGAGAAAACTGGAGAATATGAGGCGGTGCCTACTATTTGGTTGTCAGATGGCAATACCAGATGCAGATGGCCTCTGTACAAGAATACCAATAAGGTGACCCAAGCTGCTGTGGAGAATGAAGTGCCTGCTGTAAATTGGACGACTCTAAGTGTGACTGTCTACAGAATATTCGGTTGGTACCCAAGTTCAATCCTAATTTTTCTATAGATAAATGATTTTGTTCATTTTTTGTGCCCAAAATATTAGTGGTCACGTATCATCAGTATCACCAATATAGTCTGAATGGTCACTAGCAGAAGTAGGAAGGGAATGTAATGTGTCAAATTTTTGAGTAAATTAACTTTTCTACTCCAGTTCGTCATTTGTGACGTCACGGAAGCTAGTGCCAGGTCGAAAAGGAAGGAGGGGGGGGGGGGATTGCCAATATCTCGGTAGCCGCTCGCATTTAGATAAGTGGAAAGGGAGGGGTGGATGTGAGCCGGTCGAGGGAAGATGGCGGGGAAGATAGGTAGACCTTTGTCTAAAATGCCGTCATTGGCTGGTCCTCCTGCAGCCTTAATTGCCTTGAATCCATGCCATGCCCTGGGCCGTGCAATGCAGGTTAGGACACGGAATGAGAAGTAGGCAAGAGCATGAATCGTCTCACGAAGCAGTGAAGGATAGACTTGTGTAAACCGAGCGAAACTGGTTTGCAGAGCCTGTGCCCTTCAGCATCGTTACCAATTCTATGCTGCAATGCTTCGTGATTGATTGATTGGGGTGGCCTATCTCTACCTCGCGTCTTGGCTGCGGTGGAGATAGGCCTCTCTAATCTATCAATCACGGAGCGTTCCACGATAGACTTAGCACCGATATAGAAGGTCACTATTTCTTCAAAGTCGTTTCACTCGGTTTACACAAGTCCAGCCTTCAAACTGCAAACCTAAGTGCTTACAGAAAACTGTGTCGGGAACACGGATGGAAACTATAGCGTTTACAAACTGATATCTGCAATGATAATAAATAGTTTCAAATGGATCATCAATGCAGCCAACCTCGTATCATCACGAATATTTTGTTATTGTTGTTGGTCGTCTGTGGGAGCATTTATTCCACGAATAAATATCGCCGTTTTTTTGCAGTAGCAGAATTAACAAGCAGCGACAGGCACAATTACGCAAGTACGGCAATGAATTATTATTCAAGGTTGTTTATTTAGGATTGAAAAGTTATTTTAATAAATGAATGATATGTCTATGGGCCAACAATGCTTTTGACCAAAAGTGTTGTTTTCTTCTGGAAGTCTTGTGTTCTTATTTGTTGCTGCTATCAAGATGAACAGTGAACGGAGACCAGACTACTGTTCACTGTTCGTCTTGACGAATAAAGTACATTCTGCACTCGTATGAAATTTTCACAGACTCTTAAAATTCATCGACTTGGGTGATTAAAAAACAAAAAACCAGTAAATAAAGAGGGAAATTTCTCTTGCTCTCCACAGTGAAATTGTTATTGTTTCAAGAAGACCACACAGGGACACCGTTGGATACGAGAAGAGAAGTACTACACCATTGTTCTTCTATGTCGGTACATATCCTATGGTCGCACGAAGTGTCACAAAAGATACACTTTTCAACGGACACCCGGTAGATATGAACTGGCTATTCTGAATTAAATTTCACCTTTATTTACGTTTCTAAGATGATACATGGAATTGCCCGTAGAGTGATGTGTAACAATGATAGTCATTTCGCCCTGTGCGGTGGTGGGAACCGCTAGTTTAGACTTTTTGAACGGCACAAAATGTTGAATAATTTTGAAAATTAAAGCTAGTGCTGATTAGTTCGAAACGAAATGAAAAAGTTGAACCAATTTGCACCGCTTATCATTTCGGATTCTTGTGAATTTCATGGAAAGATATATTAGAAAGAACTCACAATGCTACTAGTGTAACACAAATTTTTATCATCAACTGTTGATAAGTTTACTTTTTGCGCCCCTAGGATTCTCGCAAATTGTTGGTAAAGGACACCTTTACTTCCAGATTCCTTTGATGCTGCTCGGGCCGACGCCAGGCTGGCGGAGGAAGCCTCGGAACTACTGAACGAGGAGAGCTCTGTCCACTCCGAAGGCTGGGAGTGAGTATAGGTTTGAATGAGGAGAGTTCTGTCCACTCAGAAGGCTGGAGTGAGTATAGGTATGAATGAGGAGAGTTCTGTCCACTCAGAAGGCTGGAGTGAGTATAGGTATGAATGAGGAGAGTTCTGTCCACTCAGAAGGCTGGAGTGAGTATAGGTTTGAATGAGGAGAGTTCTGTCCACTCAGAAGGCTGGAGTGAGTATAGGTTTGAATGAGGAGAGTTTTGTCCACTCAGAAAGCTGTGAGTGAGTATAGGTATGAATGAGGAGAGTTCTGTCCACTCCGAAGGCTGGGAGTGTGTATAGGTTTGAATGAGGAGAGTTCTGTCCATTCCGAAGGCTGAGAGTGAGTATAGGTTTGAATGAGGAGAGTTCTGTCCACTCCGAAGGCTGGGAGTGGGTATAGGTTTGAATGAGGAGAGTTCTGTCCATTCCGAAGGCTGAGAGTGAGTATAGGTTTGAATGAGGAGAGTTCTGTCCATTCCGAAGGCTGAGAGTGAGTATAGGTTTGAATGAGGAGAGTTCTGTCCATTCAGAAGGCTGAGAGTGAGTATAGGTTTGAATGAGGAGAGTTCTGTTCACTCAGAAGGCTGGGAGTGAGTATTTATTTTGCGTTCCTCTGATCATAGAGGAAAATTTAACATTTACATTCCTTTGCATGCAATCGTATTTACAATACAGGACTTTGGTGTACATTCAGTAGTATTTAAGCGAGCAAGCATTCTTCATTTATACAACAAATCGCATAAAGTAATCCAATAACAGTGAAGATATTCAGCAAAGACCAGCGCAAGTTGAATATAACGGAGTTTGCTGCAGCGTGCTCGCCAACAGCTGTCAAACGGGATTCCTGCATCAATTGCGGTATTGTCGGAGGAGCAAAAGATACGCACCAACCTAATCATTTCAACGCGATATTCAACCACTTCCATATCAATAAAGTGACTCTACGAAACAAAATGACATGGGCAGCAATGACAAAGCAATGACATGGCAGCAACAGTGGACGGCAGATAGCTTCTGATAGTTTGGTTTGAAGACTCTATAAGTAGCAATTAATTCCTAGAAGTACCTCGATCTCAGTAAGCAAAAATGGGTCAAGCTGTCGATTTGAATAAATTCTAAATTCATCAGAATTGTGCTCCTGCTCACTTGCTCCAACGGATGTTCGAATGTTTATCGGACAAACTCCTGGATCGAGTAACCAGCAACCGAAGGAACAGCCCGGGCCCTCTCATAGCCCCCCACCTCAGTCCGTTCGTCTGCTGTTTTTGGGGAGAGATGCGATCCATCGTTCACGAACGCAAGCCAACGACAATTGAATACCCAAAGAAACTGCTTAGCCAAGTAGCGACAGAAACGAACAAAGAAACTGTTCGACTTGCAGGTGCAAGTTCCAACCGAAGGGTTCAGCGCTCACAAGGAAGGGTTCCATTTCGAGGTTGAAAGTTATTTCTAGTCCACTAATTTTTTAAGCTTGTTAAGCCCACTAATTTTCAATCTCTTTCATTGATTTATTATTTGAAATATTATATGATATCGATCTTATATAGCGTTTAAACTGATGAATATTTATAAGCACTCTGCATATCTTTGTATATCTTAAGGTATACTGTTACAACATTTTCCAAGTTTCATCATAATTGGTTAAATGACCTCGGGGCAGATCGTGGACGCACGAACGCACAACCAAACGGACAAACAAACAGACGTGACGTCATTAGCGTATTATAATACCTATGCCAGCAGTACTCGTAAAAAATTTACGGTGAGAAGTTGTGTATACAAACTGGACTAGATTATGTATGGTTTCATTTGTGAATCTATGCAACTATATATATAAAGTGAATTTGTTTCGTTACGAAGTGGACAAATTATACGTGCCAACAAATTTCAAAACCAACAGCAGATTATATAATTAGTGTTACTCAGATGTGTGGTGTGGCAACGATGCATTTCCGTCATGCTCGTCTAGGTATATACCAACACATCTAATTACCGGGACCCTCCTCAATATCTAACATCGGAACCCTCCCCAACCCAATCTGACAGACAAGGATACAAAGGTCAGACTCCTGACCCTGTATTGTTTTTTACCAATATGATATACATTAGGACACGCATTCTCACAGTGAGTGAGAGTAAAGCTTGATCTTTCATTCAAATCAATTCAAACGAAGAACCACTACTCTTCCCTCCTCATACTGATGATGGGGAATGTTCTAGAAACGTCTAACCGTTTTTAATTTACTTCAATCACAAACCTGCCAAAAAACTCCAGAAACACCTGAAGCATTATTATTATATTGTCAGCCTGTCTGAGTGCCAGTCTCTTTGCCAGCCTGTCTTAGTCTCTTCCATATTTTTTGCATCTAACCCGTACATGTTTCACTGAACCTGGCATGCCTCTCTAGTACATATTCAATTATCCGATCTGTGAATGTGGTCATGATTATTTCTTTGCCCGAATGCAAGCAAACAAACTCCTGACATATCTTTCAACATAGTGCAAGTGTTAACACAGTCTAACCTGTCTCACACTCTACTACGAACTATTACCTTAATAAATGTGTTAACACAGTCTAACCTGTCAAACACTCTACTACGAACTCAACTCATTGTGCACAAATCTCCTTTCATCACTTGCGATGTTCTTGTAGGCCTGGGCCGGTGTCAAATCCAAGCAAAATCACGTTAGATCAATGTTAATTGTAGTGGTTCATTGACAAAGCCTTTCAATGGTTCGAGCTCGACAAGGTTTAATCATTGACAAATGGGTTTTGGAAATCGATTGCGAATTGACAAAATAAGTTTAAGCCGTCAGATCAGATTGAGGAACCGTATTGAGTTCATCACATTGAGCAACAGAGTAAATGGGACCGTTTATGAGCGGTAGCGTGCGTCTCGTATCATAGATGAACAGAAACAGACGATCTTTCCGGAGCATGTCACGACTAAAGAAGTATGGCGAGTTTGAAGTAAACAATGAATATGCACTATATCCTGATGACATAATATAGCGAGCGATCAGACATTCAGTACTTGTACTGGGTCACTGTTTTACTGAGAGGTCTCTTCGTTTGAGTGGAGTCACTAATAGTCGCACGAAAAGATGTCAAAAGTCACTACAAGTAACTATTCGCATAGCAAAGTCACTTTTTTTATATTTTTAAGCCTTATATTTAATATCTAACATAAACTATTTGAATAAAGTTCTTAAAGAATCTGAATATTTCTAATAGGTAAAATACCAAAATTTCTTTGCAGTTTATTAGAGGAGGAAGTTCAGGGTTTTAAGAACCTGTGCCTCCTTGTGGAGAAAACTGAACTAGTGGAAACTGAGATGAAGTTGCCAGTGAAGGAAGGGTGTTGAGAGCACTGAAGAGTGTAATGAGCTGTAGGACGTTGGGGGTGGACGCAAAGAGCAGGTTGTTGTCCCAATTGTGCTCTACGGAGCTGAGACTTGGCGGGTGAGAGCAGAAAGGAGAAGAAAGGCGAGTGTTATGGGATGAAATGTTTGAGGGGCATGGCTGGAGTGACGCCGAGTGACAGGATCAATAACGACGCAGTTCGAATTAGAACGGGGATGGTGGAGAAGTCAGAGGACAGTAGATTCACGTGTTCTAAGGTGGTTTGGCCACACGGTGAGGATGGATGATAAGAGGTCGGTGGTAGATCGAAGTTAAGGTGGATGGATGGTGTGAAACAGGCGTTATATCATAAACATAAGTGTTGAGTTAGAGAGAGTGCGGTGGGAATGCTCGAGTTCTTTTTCCGCCTCTGTCATCTCGTTGAGAAATGCGATAATGTGGGTGGGATGGGGGGGGGGGGGTCGGTTACTATGACGCAGCAGAGGTAAGCTCGACTCAGAGTGTGTGTTGCGGGATCTCCCAGTCAAATCCTCAAGCACAAAAGGGCTATGTTTGTTTGAGTGTGAGTGCATGAGGGGAGTGTGAGGTTCGCCTTGCTATTGGCCACCCTCCTTATTGGGGGATTCGGCCTAGTGTCTGTGTTCAATCTGTCTCACGGGCTCAGGTATTTCCGGGGTTTCCAACTATGCTCAAATCCAAACATAGTGAGTTGCATAGTTCAGATTTGAAGGCAGCGTCGAGAGTATGCAAATTGACTATTCATACCACTAAAAACACTCTAAAACCTTGAGTCCATAAGGAGGTATCAAGTTTTACTTGAACTCAATGAGTGAATGAGTGTCCTAATGTCTATCATATGGGTAAAAAACAATACAGTGTCAGGAGTCTGACTTCGTATCCTTGTCTGTCAGATTGGGTTGAGTAGTGTTCCGAGTTTGTCATCATAATTTTTTAGTTATTTTTTCAGCTTTGAAGTGAATTGAATATTTTTTTTTCTCACAAAATAATGAAATATTGAACTTGAGAACTGATTTACTAAAATTTCCAGATGTAATTCACCATGCTAGTAGACACGACGAGTCTTTTATGGTCAGCATTTTATCATAAACACAGCTATTTAGTCACCTATTTTTTGCAATATGTGGTCCTTTTTCAACAATTATTGAGGTTCTAGACCAGGACAAGCCCTGGACATAAGATTTTTTTAGCAAACATTTGGTAGGTATTCATATTTTTCATTAACAGCCTAATATAGATGGTATCAAAGATTGTCAGGGTATGTGTGGTTCAATGTTTGTTAGAGCGACTGCCGTACATGCCCATCTGATCCGGGCTGGGCATATTTAAAGGGACGATGTGAGAGGCGATTCCCTGTCGTGTCCTCTTGATGTATTTCTAGCTTTTATAAGCTTCTTTACCTGAATGAGTTGCACGGTATAAGACCAGATGCAGTGACTGTTGAAAGAAATGGGAGTGTTCAGCGATATGAAATTGCCTATTTACCCTTTTCCACGCATCCCTGGTCACAGGTACAATCCTGGTTACAGGTACAATCCTGGTCACAGGTACCGAGTTTTACAACAACGAGAATACAATGGAAGAGAAACGACGAAGGTTGCATCGATGCTGCCTGC
>SDVV010024817.1:0-12522 GCA_016164225.1 Gammarus roeselii
CGTCACTAGCACAATCCTCTACGCTCCACGAACTGAGTGCCATGGAAGACGTGTGCACCATGTTAGAGCGTCGCTAGCACAATCCTCTAAGCTCCACGTACTGACTGCCATGGAAGACGTGTGCACCATGTTAGAGCGTCCCTAGCACACTCCTCTAAGCTCCACGTACTGACTGCCATAGAAGACGTGTGCACCATGTTAGAGCGTCCCTAGCACACTCCTCTAAGCTCCACGTACTGACTGCCATAGAAGACGTGTGCACCATGTTAGAGCGGCGTCCCTAGCACACTCCTCTAAGCTCCACGTACTGACTGCCATAGAAGACGTGTGCACCATGTTAGAGCGTACCTAGCACACTCCTCTAAGCTCCACGAACTGAGTGCCATGGGAGACGTGTGCACCATGTCAGAGCGTCGCTAGCACAATCCTCTAAGCTCCACGTACTGACTCCCATGGAAGACGTGTGCACCATGTTAGAGCGTCGCTAGCACAATCCTCTACGCTCCACGAACTGAGTGCCATGGGAGACGTCTGAACCATAGCTTAGCGTGGAAGGTACACCATATAAGCTCCATGATCTGAATGGCACTGAAAAAGCATGCTCCTTGTCAAAAGATTCAATAAAGGGTAGACCATTACCATGTGTGAAGCTTTAGTTGATTCCGATACAATCAACACCTTACCATGCATAAACAGAGCTCTATGCTGTATCCATAAACGTCAAAGTTGAAAAATTATGATACATATATTTGTTGAATTACTCGACCGTATGAAAAGTGAGGAGGTGAAGGAACCTACCCAAAGTGAATCCTTTTAATAAATTGTTCTTTATTTTGTTTGAAAACGAATAACAAATTTTCGACGACACACATAGTTGTGAGCGAAACGTAATGAATTGAAACATTAAATAATTGTTACATAAAAATTATTATGTATGGGCAATGTACATAAACATGTTATTTATATTATTATGCAAAGCAATTTTTTTCACTATCACCCAATCTGTACACATACCTCTACTCCATCTAAACACGCCAGCCTGGCAAACGAAGCGCTTGACTTTCACTGTTTCTCTCTATCAAGTTTCACCGCTTACATTAACACTGCCCCACCCTTTTTGGCAGGCATAATTATTCGTGGAGGACCCGCAGCCGAGGGAAAGATTAGTGTAATTGTAGTTAGGAAGAGTGCCGCTGTTAGATATGGCGCTCGTGTTTGTGCCGACGCTCAGTTGCCACACAACCTGAGGACTGGGAAGGTGATGCTCTGGCAGGGCTTCCTTCAGTGAACACTTCAGCTAGAGTTGCTCTGAACAGTGATCCAGTCATGATCTATTATAATAATACTCAGATCAATAAGGTTATTACCGGTGCTTAAGAAACGTTTGAGGACGCATGCGCGTGATGATCTGCAGGTTCATTTCTAGATCTATAAAGCAATTGCGATTATTATTTTTACAAGCCTGCCGAAACCTTGACCTCTGATAGAAAAGGCAATTTGATTGTTTATTGCGGTGTTTTAGAGCTGAATGGTCGTGCAAAACCAACCTTAGGGTATACATTGAGGAGAGCCATCTTGCGGCCAATGCTTGCAGGTGACGAATTGATTATAAAGCCTGACCGAGGCAACCCACACCACAGCTTCCGTCGCAAAGATAGTCTAAGATGGTTTGCAAGAGGAAAACCAAATGAATTCAAATGCAATACAAGTTTAGGATCACACACTTCCTTCATCCTCCTTTCACGTTGGCCCTTTTAGACTACTTTATGGAGCAAGGGCCTCACCCTTTGACGTTGGTATAGGAAACGAACACTGGAGAAAAATATTGTTTCTCTCATAAACTTCATCATCTGATGAAAACCCTACATGACTTTGAACATTGATGCTTCGTGTGTTAATTTAACCAATTCCAAAATACGTTCACAGATGACCTGAACGGTCGAGTTTAGCTGAATTATACAGATGCTGATCCAAGGCCGAATACCCCAGAAGAGGAGGGGAGGGGGACGACAGCAACATGTACCTGACTCATGCACTTACACACATACCAAAACTTAGTCCTCTAGCTTTAAATGGTCCAGCCAAACCCCGGAACACACACTTTGGGTCAAGTGTGAGATCTGAGATCAGTGCCAGCAGCAGTATCTGACAAATTCCACTGGTTTACCCGAGCTGCGTCAGAATTGTAAGACTTTACCCCACCCACGCCCATTCCGTATCTTAACGAGAGACCAGGGGCGAGAAAGCTCATCAGGGCGGCGTCCAAACTCGTTCATCCACATTCATTCTCCTCTGAGCCTATCCATTACACGCTCTTTAGCGTCCTTTTTTCCTCTAAAGCCTTCTCTTTTGCCTGGAATCTCACATCATCCATCTTGACCACCGCAAAACGCGTAAATCAACGCTGCTTCTCGCCATCCCCGTTCGAATATGAGCACGGCATTATTGATCCTTTCTCCAAACGCCTCTCCGGCCATGCCTCTCTAACGTTTCCTATGAGTACCTTTCTTTCGCAGTCGATTTCACCTCAAAGTTTGAACTAGTCCAGTCTTCTTCTTCCATTGTCATTCCTCGAGTATCTCATTACTTCACGTTTACCTACATTAACTCGCGGCTTTCTCACCTCGCACACTCTACCAAACTCCGACACCAGCCTGCACAACTTCTGCCACCAGCCTGCACAACTTCTGCCACCAGCCTGCTCAACTTCTGCCACCAGTTCCGTACCATACAAATCCGAAAGTCGCATATGTGGACAAAACCAAGCTAATCTTGGAGTTGGTTCGGGCTCTATTTGAAATTTGAATTTTATCACGGGCTAAAGAAGGTCTGGGTTCGACAAACAATGTGGTAACGAAACTAAATGCTCCTGAAACAACTGCGTAAGCTTTGCATGAGAGATTCAGCGATCAAACTAACATGAGTTTTAAATTGAAGTGTGACCGTTTGGATCCTTTACTGAAATTACGTCGGCTCGTGACAAATTCATGTCATTTTCTATCCATGCGAACACGAATATTTTTTATTCATGTTCCTTTGATGGTTCCTGTGGAATATTTACTATTATTTTTGGTGTACCTCTATACCTACCCGTTTAGTGCACTTTGTATTAGTGTTTGGGTGGCTTGCAGACTATAATACTGTGTCTTTAGAGATATAGAGAATGACTTGCAATAGATTATAAGTGCATGGGGCTTAGCGGATATCCATTGAAACAGCAGCGAAAGATAATTCGTTAAGGATTTGAGATTAAGAATAATCTTGACCGATAACTTTCAGCTTTATAATTAAACTCAGCGGAAATTTGATGCATGCAATTTGATTTAAGTTAATTCCAGACACAATACAATGATGCGATCTTTAATTATGTTAAATCGCAAGTAGGAAATTCTAGGTTCATTTTTCCGTTGTAGACAAACCTTAATCAATTTTTTTCGCTACTGTATCTCATTCAACTCGAAGGCGTGCAACAGCTAATCTGTTGTCTCATTTGATACTTTCGGTTCACTTTTTGTTGGAACATTCGCCCTTTTGGTCCTTTATTACAAATTGTTTCTTTTCGACATGATATATTTTTAACTCCATTCATCAATCCCTCTCGATGACGATAAGCTAAGTGGAGCACTCTTTGGAAAGTACAGTAAGAATTTGAGCAGGTTTCAGACGGGCGACAAATTCAGCTGTTAGTTGATGTGAAATCCGTTGATTGCATGCGAACCTACTTATTTAACTTTCATGGATGGGACTGCAGCTACAGTAATTGAAAATTTTATCCGGCATCCGAGCCTTGCTGAGCTGCGGCTCTAATAAGCCCCTTCCTGTTGGAAACAAGCGAGGG
This sequence comes from Gammarus roeselii, assembly GCA_016164225.1. NCBI lineage: Eukaryota > Metazoa > Arthropoda > Malacostraca > Amphipoda > Gammaridae > Gammarus > Gammarus roeselii. Next base: position 3,839 of record SDVV010024817.1, read on the forward strand.
GGTTAACCCTAACTAATAAAACAGAGAAACAAGGAGACAATCGACGGCAAATCCTCAACCTCAATGCCATTATACGTATGAATCAGCCCCAACGTAATTCAGGGGTCTAAAATGCATTGTGTAGATGAAGAAGAAGCATTGTAAGACACCATTCTTTGATAACGTATCCATGGCTGGGACTGACGCTTCAGTATCACCGGGTTTTCTAATAAGTCGTCTTGTCATCGAGTAATTTGATAATTGATTGATGATCGACCAATTCCATCATGTCCTCCGCTCGACAGTGAAGGCTCCCTTCATCGAGTGCATTGCTGTGATTGAAGCGTCATTTCAGACCCACATCTTTTTAAAACTCGATTTCATATGACAAAGGGTTTATTCACATTGCTAACAAACTACTTTTCACACTTGCTCTCTTATTATCCCATATGCAGCAACAGTCTATCTCAGCTCTATGTAATCCACTGACGGTCAGTTTAGGTTAGGAGACCAACTATAAACACACCTACACCTCAGAGGAATAGCGTCGATCATAAGACCGGTAAACAAGAGCGAAGTTGTATCAGCATCTACACTATCCATCGGAAGGCATTAATCCGGTGCTGCCCCGTGACTACGAGATCCTAACGGGGTAGGGACTGGAGAGAACGATCGCTCAGCCAGGGAGCGACTGGTGCTACAACAGACCTTCACTGTTTAAAAAGCTCTTACTCATCTCATTTGGTCACCTGAGGTGCCCTGAACATCACCATGCCCATCCCATGGTTCTGGTTCCGCAAGGGTATGAAGGACCTGAACAATCGGCTGCGCAACCAGCCCTACCGGCCCGGGGACCCCGTCCCCGCCGTGCTGCTCGTCCTACTCCTCATCTCCATCTACAAGCTAGTGGCACTTTCCTCGGTGGTGAACCTAGGGAAGAGGAGGAGGAGGAGTGCTCACCGTGATTTTTCTGGGGAACAGCACTGGAGAGACAGAGAGCAGTACGTACAAGGAGGAGGGGGGGGGGAAGAGGTGGTCTTTGAGTACAAAATAAACAAGATATGACATAAATTTTATACATCATTTGAATTTATTTTAAACTTCTTGTAAGCAACATTTAGTGATGCATAACTACCCTCATCATTGAGAGGGGGGCGTGGCTATCCTCATCATTGATAGGGAAAGCGTGGCTACCCTCATCATTGAGAAGGGGAGTGTGGCTACCCTCACCATTGAGAGGGGGAGCGTGGCTACCCTCATCATTGAGAGGGGGAGCGTGGCTACCCTCATCACTGATAGAGGGAGCGTGGCTACCCTCATCATTGAGAGGAAAGCGTGGCTACCCTCATCGTTGAGAGGGAGAGCGTGGCTACCCTCACTGTTGGAAGGGGGGCATGATTTACCTCACTGCTGGGAAGAGTAAATGGCTACCCTCACTGCTGAGAGGGAGGCATGACATCCCTCACTGTTGGGAGGGAGGCATGGCTTCACTCACTGTTGGGAGATAATCATGTCTACCCTCACATTTGGAAAGAGGCATGTCTTCCCTTACTGTTGCGAGGGAGGCATAGTTTCGCTCACTGTTGGGAGGGAGGCATGGCTTCGCTCACTTTTAGAAGGGAGGCATGGCTTCCCTCACTGTGGGGAGGGAGGCATTGCTTCCCTCACTGTTGAGAGGGAATCATGTCTACCCTCACATCTGGGAGGGAGGCATGCCCCCCTCATCATTGAGAGGGGGGTATGGCTACCGTCATTGTTGCGATCTTAAGTTTTGAGAGGTTAGTATGGCTGCCCTCAATGGCAATAGGGGAGCATGTCTACTCCCAATGTAGGGTGGAAGAAGATCTGTGTACCTACTGATGGTAGTTAGGCATGGCTTCCGTCACTTTTGGGCAGGGCAGCTGGCTACCTCCATTATTGGCAGGGGTGAATGGCAGCCATAAATATTTGGGAGCGCCAGGCTGCAATCATAATTGTGATGTAGTGCGCGACTTTCCTAACTATTAAAAAACATGCTAGATAATATTTAACATTTGATGTATGCCGACTGAAAAGAATTGACGTGACCAAAGTCGTACCTTCAGTTAGCAACAATTTGTTTGACTGTTTTCTTGCTCCTAAATGATTTTAGGCCTAGATTGCTCATCAGCTGTTCATGGTTGACTCTCCCGCATCGCGGACGAAGCTCCACACAAGGCCGAACAGAGACCAGCTAGCGCAGACGGGTCAGGGACCGAGAGGGTAACTTGTGACCCTATCCCTAAAATAGATACAATAGACCTCCATTGGAAGCTGAAGGTAGTTGATTCGAGGCTACCTGACCCACCGTGAGATCGACCGATCGGTCTATTAAATAGCGCAAGGCCAACCAATAAACAGCGTTTGATAAAAAATGATCCTGGCGTAAGCTGGGGAGGACAAGTCGCTATCGACGGTGCAGCTAAGGAAAGTTCTAAGCACATCCTGTACGATGAGTCTGTGTTGGGTCAAGACGCGGGAAATTTGGGCCAGCTTTATAACGGCTGGAGACGGCGTTTTCTAGTATAACATTCCAAAGAAATACTGTCTAGATGGCATTGCGATCTGCCAAGTCTGGGCCAAAGGACAACAGACCAAGATGTTCTCATAATTTTTTGTCTCGCGTGTTGTTCATAATGATCTTACAGTTACAGTGAACTTCTCACCTCATATCTCTGCGTTCTAAAATCCCTGGTTTATTTTACCAAGTACGTATATGTGAATATGATCTAGCGATCTTTGAGCCAATCACCTACAAGTTTAAACTACAATAATGTATTCTCCACTTCAACAAACTCAAAGAAAGTGTTGGTGCATCCAGGATGACGTCACCAGTGTTCTTAGTCTAGATACAGACCGAATTTATGTGCGACTGAACGTGAACCAACTGCCAGTGGGGGTATAGGAGGCGCCGCTGTATGTAAAAATGGTGCACCTCAAGCACACCTATAACGACGAAGCTTTCTAATATAAACCGTTGTCTTTCCGCAGGTCAATGGACCTGCTCCAGTTGCGGGTCGTTGGCGCCCTGCAGGAGATGAACCGACGCTATTGGCCCTGACCAGCGGTGCACTCAAGACGATATAGAGTATCATTAAGAAAACATGCGCCCACGCAGCATTGAATGATCATCATTCATCATATATTCATTTGTTTGGAAACATGTTGGGGGTGTAGGGGTGTGAAGACCCTACAATTGGCGGGCATCATTGTCAAACATGTGCCACCAGCATCTTTCAAGGATCCTCAAATACTAAATTTGTTTGTTAAACAGAGGCTCTGTTGTTTCAGATTAAATTAACGTTGCTGGGGCCTCACCTGGAGAAGCACCAGGTGGTGGCTGATATACATGCTATCAGCCCTCACGGCGGCACAGGCTCTCAGAGCTGCTACCCACACTTCATTGGGAGCGACTACAGTGGAACAAACAATTGTTCCATGATGCATGTTATCATAAAGGCAGAGCTGCTACCCACATTTCATTGGAAGCGACTACAGTGGAACAAGCAATTGTTCCATGATGCATGTTATCATAAAGGGGAAAACTTTCGACAGTTTTGGTTACTCTAGAGCCAGAAGTTTACACGAGGGACGAACACGTCGGCCTCCCGTTGTCCACTGGCACTGCCTTAGGCCTCCTACCAACTTACATTCCAAATTTCTTCAGTGGGAGGCATGGCTTCAGGGCTCATAAAGGAAGAAAAAACTGATTTTTCTTGCATTTTGCTCATTTCTGAAGACTTTAATACAATGCATGTCCTGCATGTACACATAACAAAATCATTGTCTGCCAGTTTATTAGCAATTTAGGATTGTAAGTTAACGTGTATTGTATATTTGTATAATAAGATTCATGAGGCCTTGTTATATACATTTGTGTGTTCGTTAGCTTTACTAATAGCCAATTTTATCAATTAAATAATTTACTTATTCATTGTCTGTTTATCTATAGAAGGAGAAGACGTGGCCACGTCACCACTCCTACGATTGAGTGCTGTGCTAGCGAGTAGAAGGAGAAGACGTGGCCACGTCACCATCCCTACGATCGAGTGCTGTGCTAGCGAGTAGAAGGAGAAGACGTGGCCACGTCACCATCCATGCAATCGAGTGCTGTGCTAGCGAGTAGAAGGAGAAGACGTGGCCACGTCACCATCCCTACGATCGAGTGCTGTGCCAGCGAGTGTGGTGCACAAAGGCATTTTGAATCATTAAGAAATATTGGGTTGTAAGTAGGACCGTCATGAATAGAAGAAACAATGTAATAAAAAAATCTTCAAAAATCTACCTTATGTACACAATATACACTGTGTGGCATTTACGTTTGCAACAACAAACATTTTGTGATGTTTCCGTTCGTAACATTATACACTTGGTGATATTCTCAGCTACGATGTCCTGCATGTACATTCATGTTCCAATATACAAACAGAAACGTTTGCATCTATATTCATTGTTGACTTTGCTGTATGTCTGCATGAAGTACCAACACGGAATCTAGATTATCTCTCTAGATATATCTTGCATAGTTTTGTAACTCAATAGTCTTTAAAGCACGTCCCTTGTAGCCGTAATTAGATCATTATACTTTTTTTCTCGGGTGACTCTGCCGGCATTGGGTGCTTTTCCTCTGCTGGCAGCGTCGGGTGATTGCTGTGTCTTGATGCATGCGGTAAACATGTTGACCAAACTGATCTGGAGAAGGATGGACATAGTAATTGAATGGTGTGTCAAAACACCGTATCTAGATACAGCGTCTAGATACAGTATCCAGATACACTATTTAGATACAGGATCTATTTGCAGTATCTTGATATGATATCCAGAAATAGTAATGGACCCAACACCACCTGTCAGGAGCTTTGCCTGCCTTGGCATGGACGTGATCTGAGCATGTCCTGTTGTAGGCCAGGCACTGGACGAACGACGCAGAGCTGCGTTGGGGACTAAATTTTTGGAGACAAATACTGTATGCAAAGCAAGAAGTTTCTTATTGTGATAACGTATATATAGTCAATGTCATATATAAATTAATTAGGGCACTCTGATTACTATTTTGAATTTTAAAGTTTCAATTTGCTAGCCCAATCTTTTCCTACGCTGCCATGCAATTTTCATTGTATAGACACTTTGGCTTTGGACGACCGTTGCATGGAACGCACCAATCATCGACCTCCTTTGTTTTCATTGATTTATCACCAGGTGATCGTTATTTCATTTTTTAAAACTCAAGATCGATAATAATTTTGATGTCAAGCGACCTCCAATGGGTAGGCGTTTTGACACAATCTCAGATCAAGTATTGCCCTGTAATATGATTGTTAGCTCGATTGAAGATCAATTATTGCCCTGTGATATGATTGTTAGCTCGATTGAAGATCAATTATTGCCCTGTAATATGATTGATAGCTCGATTGAAGACCAAGTATTGTCATGTAATGTGATTGATGGCTCGATTGAAGATCAAGTATTGCCATGAAATATGATTGATAGCTCGATTGAAGATCAAGTATTGCCATGTAATATGATTGATAGCTCGATTGAAGACCAAGTATTGCCATGTAATATGATTGATAGCTCGATTGAAGATCAAGTATTGCCATGTAATATGATTGATAGCTCGATTGAAGACCAAGTATTGCCATGTAATATGATTGATGACTCGATTGAATACCAAGTATTGACATGTAATATGATTGATAGCTCGATTGAAGATCAAGTATTGCCATGTAATATGATTGATAGCTCGATTGCAGATCAAGTATTGCCATGTAATATGATTGATAGCTCGATTGAAGACCAAGTATTGCCATGTAATATGATTGATAGCTCGATTGAAGACCAAGTATTGCCATGTAATATGATTGATAGCTCGATTGAAGATCAAGTATTACCATGTAATATGATTGATAGCTCGATTGAAGACCAAGTATTGCCATGTAATATGATTGATAGCTCGATTGAAGATCAAGTATTGCCATGTAATATGATTGATAGCTCGATTGAAGACCAAGTATTGCCATGTAATATGATTGATGACTCGATTGAATACCAAGTATTGACATGTAATATGATTGATAGCTCGATTGCAGATCAAGTATTGCCATGTAATATGATTGATAGCTCGATTGAAGACCAAGTATTGCCATGTAATACGATTGATAGCTCGATTGAAGATCAAGTATTGCCATGTAATATGATTGATAGCTCGATTGAATCAATTTCGAATTAGGTATTAAAATCTCATTATTTTGGTATGTTTTATCGTGTCCATCGCGGGACTCAGAAACCCACGACCATCCTCTGCTGCGGCCACTGCCTCACAGTGAAGAGCTGGCGCTCGATCATGCGTTCCTGTGAGGCATCCCTACCTCACAGTGTCCCTCTGCGTTAGTGACCCGATCACGGGCATATGCAAAAAAGCTAACTCTGCGTCCAAGATGACGTCACACAGCCATGTATTACTGCCTCGGTAGTAACGAATTGCATCCTACTCCTGATTCAGCAAAAATTACCACGGTAGGAAACATGCACGGTGTAGGTATGGAAGCTCACACCATCTGAAAGATGGTGCATCGCTATAGATAAGAAGATAACCTACTCGAATTCCTATCAAAATTAGTGAATAATATGATATTACTCATGCATAAATCAGATATATTGCATGTATATGCATCATACATCGCTGTCTCCTTTTATGAATGTATTAAGTAAATTGTTTTATATTACCATGAAAACGTTTCGAACTGTCATAAAATAGTATCGTCGAATCGTATGGTGAATCGAACCAGCTGAGTGTGTGTCTACCGAATCCTCTTGGTAAAGAACTCACCTAAATCTGGATATTCTTGGAAGCATCAAGCAGCAACAACTGAATTTAAAAATTCATCTACCGATAAAAAACACATAGACTTGTCATTTCCTTGAGTTGGGACAAGTTGACGGCCTCTCTGGCTAATTATTACACCTAGACTGGTAGATGAAATAAGTCCAATGAAATAATGTTTATTGTCTGGCCGTCAACAGCTGTATAGCAATTTAATTGTCTGTTCGTAAATCGTCCATCTTTGGGGCAATCAGCCCAGAAGCCACGAAGATGACCCTTCACTTCACGGAGCAGCCCTCCACACACACCCAGCTGTTCGAGGGCCTCCATGGACCTCGTTCACTGCCGCAGGACGAGAGGAGTTTGTTGTTCGCCGGCACCCTGCCTCTCGACAGGACTGCTATTGTACTGTTTTTACTGCTCGTCGCAGCAGTTCTACACATCTTTATCAGCCAGGTCCTGGTGTTCGCTGTCATGGGGAGAAGAAAGAGGGGTACACAACGATCTCCAGCATCCGTGATGGGGTGAGCTGGACCTCGCACTCAAGTAGCAACTCTTACTTGTCCTTAAATCATAACAGTCCTGCGGGGGTAAGTTGGTCCTGCTACACAAACACTCACTGTTACTTAGCATTGAATTCCTAAATTACGGTAACGATGAGATGAACCTCTACAGAGGTAAGTTGGTCTTTCAACACAAAAAGTTACTATTACTTGACTTTGAATCCTTAAATTACATTGAGGGTTAGTTGAGCCTTCACCTCCACTCAGTACTGAAAGCGTTTTAGGCTGTTGACGGAAGGTTTCAGGCCCAGTGCATGGACTCCTCAAGATGACGTCCGAGGGCGTACATTGTGGGGCAGTTGCTCCGTCGGGAATAAACACCCTTTTTAATCGGTTTCGAAGTATAGCTACATCAAAAATACATTGCTAGACTATGGGAATGAATGATTTATTCAATAATTACGTAATATGAGAAACTCTACGCGTCGCGTGCGATTGAAAATATCAAATACATGTCAATAAATCAGCATCTGGATCAACCTACTTAATTACCTGCATTGTTCCTCGTTACAAAAATTGGCTTCAATATCCTCTCAATTTCAAAATGCGCATTTGATTTTGTAGGTCATGGATCAAGAAACATAGGTTTATGATGATAGGAGCTACCTACTAGCCTACCTGCTTGGTTTATAATGATAGGAGCTATCTATCAGCCTACACGCTTGGTTTATAATGACAAGAGCTAGCTATCAGTCTTCACGCTTGGTTTATAATGACAAGAGCTAGCTATCAGTCTTCACGCTTGGTTTATTATGACAAGAGCTAGCTATCAGTCTTCACGCTTGGTTTATATTGAAAGCAGCAACCTATCAGCCTACACGCTTGGTTTATAATGATAGGAGGTACCTATCAGCCTACACGCTTGGTTTATAATGATAGGAGGTACCTATCAGCCTACACGCTTGGTTTATAATGATAGGAGCTACCTATCAGCCTACACGCTTGGTTTATAATGATAGTAGCTACCTATCAGCCTACACGCTTGGTTTATAATGACAGGAGCTAGTTATCAGTCTACACGCTTGGCTTATAATGATATGAGCTACCTATCAGCAAACACGCTTGGTTTATATTGATAGCAGCTACCTATCAGCCTACACGCTTGGTTCATACTGATAGGAGCTACCTATCAGCCTACACGCAGGTCTTATAATGATAAGAGCTACCTATCAGCCTACACGCGGGTCTTATAATGATAGGAGCTACCTATCACCCTACACGCGGGTCTTATAATGATAGGAGCTACCTATCAGCCTACACGCGGGTCTTATAATGATAGGAGCTACCTATCAGCCTACACG
>SDVV010024818.1:0-12522 GCA_016164225.1 Gammarus roeselii
CATTATTTCCAGTGGTAGTAGTATCAAATAACGAATATTACGTGTTTGTGGCGGACAGTCAACACGAGGTGGTATGTGCGAGTGACAGGGGTTCAGTCAGAGGTTTTCGATATAATTAAGTTTATTAAATATAGTTTTAACTTTAAATTTATAGTAGTTTTTCTGTCCCTCCTCACACACATACTTAGTTTTGTGGTGTTCCCTATTTTATCGTTGCGTTGGCGGGTAGCTGGAATTGTGAAAGTTACATAACTCAATTGTTTTATGTGTCAGCTACTCGAGAGTGAGTAAAAGGGTGGGTGTAAATTACTGGCTTACGCGGTATACCCCATCTGGCTGACCCGAACTCAATAGTGTGTCGTCCCTCAGTGGTAATGTGGTAATGTGGAGTAAAGTAGTAAGAAGGGGGGACACATACTAGGCCGTCGGTCAATAATAATAAAATCGTGGTTGGCAGTGATTGCCTTTAATAATTATTATGGCTGGGGGTCACAACTGTGAGAGTGTAGCTGTGTTTCAAGCTTGGAGAGTGTACCTGTGTTTCAAGCTTGGAGAGTGTACCTGTGTTTCAAGCTTAGAGAGTGTACCTGTGTTTCAAGCTTGGAGAGTGTACCTGTGTTTCAAGCTTAGAGAGTGTACCTGTAATTCAAGCTTGGAGAGTGTACCTGTGTTTCAAGGTTGGAGAGTGTACCTGCGTTTCAAGCTTGGAGAGTGTACCTGTGTTTCAAGCTTGGAGAGTGTACCTGTGTTTCAAGCTTGTAGAGTGTACCTGTGTTTCAAGCTCGGAGAGTGTACCTGTGTTTCAAGCTTGGAGAGTGTACCTGTGTTTCAAGCTTGGAGAGTGTACCTGTGTTTCAAGCTTGGAGAGTGTACCTGTGTTTCAAGCTTGGAGAGTGTACCTGTGTTCCAGACTGTGAGAGAGCGTACATGTCCTTCTGGTTGGAAAAGTTTAGCTGTTTTTCAAGCAGGAGTATCCTGTGCCTTTGTTTCAGGCTGGGATTTTGGAGGATGGTAAGTTTTCCAGTGCATTTTATTTGGGCACATGAGATATTTCCACGCAAATCGACCGCAATGAATATCCATCAATATGTTTCCATCTTTGGGTTGTGGAATACTAAAAAAGTCCCCAATTTCATGTTTTATCAATCAAACAGTGAACGCTAACGGCTTTTGGTTTAACACGGCTTGGAAACGTAATTCCCATAGCGTATAGAGTTGCTTACGACTGTCATTTGTGTCCCTCCTCTCCTCAGCGTTGACTATTGATCTTAACTGACAGGTGATAAATAAGGCCGTTGATCCATACGATAACATTAAAGATAGATCGCTAAAAATAAGTCTTCTCCAGTCAGTTAAAATGTTTATGATTATATCAGCAGCGTGGTTTTATCACTTAATTGTATCCACGTTGCCGCAGCGAATAAGATACATTTCCTTATTACCATTTTACTTCCAGCCACTGCCATGCTGGCCGAAATTGACTGCTCCTGTATCCGTATATATATTCTAGCAGAATATGTATATTCTGCTGGAGTTATCACGGTATTGCTATGACATTATAACATACAAAGTTATTGAGTATTATCATCGGTCGGCTTACGGGAACAATGATCTCGTGTCCTACTGATGTCACGTGTGCATTACGTCATGGTTTATCTTACTCAGCGACCTCCTCAACTTCTAATACTTGATTTCAAGGATCCGTTCACAGTCAGAAATGAAAGAAAAAAATGTAATTGGGTTCAAGTGACGGTATCCTGGGAATGTGTAGACGATACCCATTCTCTTTTATCGGACTTTTGATTTTGTATTCTATTATTGGCATTATGCCCTTCCTGACACCAGACAATGTTGTTTTCAATGAGATTGAAACCCACGATCTATCCACAACTCCACAGTGAGCAGAAACATGTGCATGACATTTTCTGTTAGATTCACCACACCGCCTTGAAGAGTTTCAAATAAACCTCCTCCACTGCACGTCATAACCTCGCCCCCCCAAGCAACGCCTACTGACCACGCTGTTGGCAAGGTTGCTTCTCCTGCAGTAAGGTAGCCTCCTCGCTTCTAGGAGGGCCATGTAGGCCTGGGCCCTGGAGTAGGAGTAGGGGAAGGTGAGGGCAAATTGGTACGAGTCCTCCTCGACGTCGAAGCAGAAACAGAAGCTGAGGACGTGGTGTCCGCGGTGATCGGGTGAAAGGAAGTAGTACACATTGTCCTGCGGCAGGCGGCTCCTGAAAGGAAATGGAAGGTAAGAGGAGTGTGGATTTGGGAGGTGGGAGGTTTGAGGTGTGAGGCTGGAGGTTAAGGTACGGAGGTTAAAGGGGGGAGGCTAGAGGTGAAAGGTTTTAAATGGGAAGTTAGAGGTGGCTCGTTTGAGGCGTGAGAGAATATGTGGCATTTAGGATATTATAGGTTATAGGTTAGAGGAAGGAGGTTAGAGGAGGGAGGCTAGATTTGTGAGGTTGAAGGGGGGGGTAGGAAGTGAGAGGTTAAAGGTGGGAAGTTAGTGTTGAAAGGTTCGCGGTGGGAGGTTAGGGGTTGGAAAGTTTTGCGGTGAGAGGTTTCAGATGGGAGGCTACGGGTAGGAGGTTAAAGGCGAGAGGTTAGTGGTGGGTGGTTGGATATGATGGGTAAGTCAGGTTGGAGATTAAAGGCGGGTGGTTACAGGGGGATGGTTAGAGTTAGGTGGTTAGAGGTGGATGGTTAGAGGTGGGTGGTTAGAGGCTGGAGGTTGGAGGTGAGAATTTTGAGGTGGGAGGTTAGAGGTAGGAGTTAGAGGTGGGAGTTAGCAGATGGTTTTAATAGGTTTTGGAGGTAGGAGGGGCGAGATTGAAAGTGGAGGTTGAACGTTCGAGGTTTGAGGTGGATGGTTTAAGGTGGGAGTTTAGAGGTAGGAGGTTAGGAGTGAGAGGTTACAGATCAGTGGTTAGAGGGGGGAGGTTAGGTGTGCTAGGTTAGGTGTAAGAGGTTAGAGGTGAGTGGTGGGGGAGGGAGTTTAACGACGGGAGGTTATAGTTGGGTTGTTAGGGGTGGGAGGTTTTAGGTTTGAGGTAGAAGGTTTGAGGTGAGATGGTTGGTGGTGGAAGTTTAGTTACGGGAGGTTAGATAATAGAGATTGGAGGTGGGCATAGGGGGGGAATAGAGGTAGGGCCCTCATGAGTGGGGTAAAGGTTGGAGAAGAATGGGTTGGTAATGGGGAAGAAAAGAGATGGAGGTTAGTGAGGGGAGCGCAGATATGAAAGTTAGAGGTGGGAGCACTAAAGTGGAGGTACGAGGAGGGAGCACTGATGAACATATTACAAGTGGGTTCACTGAAGAGGAGGTTAGAGGTTGAAGCAAGGAAGAAGTTGAAGGAGGAGTACGGATGGGTAGGTTAGTGAGTAGAGCACTGTGCTGGAGGTTAGAGGAGGGAGCCCTGATGGGTATGTTAAAGGTGGGAGCATTGAGGGGGAGGGTATGGATGGGAATTGGGACCTGAAAGTGGGGTAGGTTTTGTGAATTGAGATGCTTTTTGTGCAGTTGTTTGTAATTGTTTATGCAAAATGATATTTATTAAGGCATTGGGTGAAGAAGGTCACAGCAACCGGAAACAAAATGGAACTCTTTTGGCATAAATTATTTTGATATCAACAAGCCCAACCATTAAAACATGCACGTGAGTAAACATTTCGTAAATAACGACATTTTAGCAGCAGTAAGTGGCCACCAAGCTCTGAAATACGACGTTATTCATAAAAAACATTTGCCCAAAGATGTACCCATTTAGCGTTTGAGTCCTGTATGTCAAAACAGCGATACCGGCAGAGGTGCCGCATAAATGACTGATAAAATGTACCATGGGCGTACCGTGTACCGTGTGCGTCAAACAAAGTTTCCAGAAGACCTCACCCTCTCCCACGAACCCTGCCCTTCCCTTCCCACGAGCCTTCCCGCCCTCCTTTAACGAGCCCTCCCTCTCCCACGAGCCACAAGGTTTCCTTCCTCCCACAAGCTCTCCTCCCTTCCACAAGTCTCCTCAACCCTCCACAAGCCTTTCTTCGACAAATCATTCCTCTACTCAAAAGCCCTTCCTCCCCCCCCTTCCTCCCTTGCCGTAAGCATCCCGCGTCCGCTGCACGCGCCTCACTTGTCTTTATTCCCCAGCAAGAGCCTGTTTATCGCCTCCCTCGTAAAAGCTTGTTCAGAGCTGATGACCAGATAAGTTAACGACGCCATCATAATCTTCGCAGATACTCTGGCCATCACCTCAGCTATACCGACCACCCTGATCAGGGCGAAGGGGGCGCTCTGCTACCTGAGAGGGGAGTGAGGCGAGGGAGGTTAGGCGACTGAGGGGAGGAATACGATCAAAAGAGAGGTGTGATCCCCTGAGGCAGTCTATCCATTTTTTATAGTTGTTTATGTAGCACTTACAGTTGATGAAAGAAGTGTTCATGCTCTCTGCGTCAAAGCACAACGACGCACGGTGCATCCAGCCGAGTTTCCGGGCGCCAAATTGTGGAAAGATTTGTCGGTGTGTCTTCGAGTTGCCACACACACTGTAAGATACTCGAATACATTTATTTAAATCCAATCAAGTATTAATTTCAGAAACAACGATAAGCTACCCCAGATAAATATCCCATGCGAATGGTACAATTACTGACGAATCGTTGCTGTTGCCCAAGTTTGCAAGCATAATATAATAATTTCAATTTGTTTTTACACACATGTCGCAGCCACGGAACTTCCAACAGCAGCACGGCCCAACTCCTTGAAAAGTCAGGGGAGCTGGAAGTCCATATCATGAAAACTTCAAAAGTGAAACCATATCGTTTATTTATATCGATTTGTATTCTTTTACACTGATCCGAGCATCTACACCTGGGAACGCCTTCCTGGCAGTATCCTTTGTAATATCCTCAGTAAGCCAACGATGCCATTCTAGCTTTAAGCTCCCTTAACGACCGGTCAGACTCCATTAAGAAGCTGGTGCTGCCTTGTTTACTATGAGCAGTTCGTCTTAGGGCAGCTGATGGGCTGCTGCTGCAGAGGGGCTGCTGCTGAGGGGCTGCTGCTGAGAGGCTGCTATGGTTGCTGAGGGACTACTTCTGAAGGGCTGCTACGAGACTACTTCTGAGGGGCTGCTGCGGGACTGTTGCTGAAGGACTGCTGCTGAGGGGCTGCTGCTGCTGATGGACTGCTGCAGGGGGGCTGCTGCTACTGAGGTGCTGCTGTAGATGGGTTATTTCTGCAAAATGACTGCTGCTGCTGCTCATGGGCAGCTGCTGCAGAGGCGCTGCTGTTGAAGGGATGCTGCTGAGAGATTGCTACTGCAGAGAGGCTGCTTCTGCTGGGAGGTTGTTAATACTCAGGGACAGCGGCTGCTAAGGGACCTGCTTCTGCTAAGGGGCTGCTACTGCTGAGAGGCTTTTCTTGTAGAGGTGCTGCTGCTGTTGAGGTGCTGCTTCTGCTGAGGTGTTGCTTCTGATGAAGTGCTGCTGGTGGTGTGTTTGCTTCTGTAAAGGGGCTGCTACTGCTGAATGGCTGTTTCAGCTACTACTGAGAGGCTGATGATGATGAGGTGATATTGCTGCTGAGGGGCCACGATTGATGAGGTGCAGCAGCTGCTGCTGAGGGGTTACTGGTGAGAGGCTGCTGCTGCAGAGAGGCTGCTGCTGCAGAGAGGCTGTTTCTGCTGAGGAGCAGCTTCTGCCGGAAGGTTGCTGATGCGGATTGACAGCTGATGCTGAGGGTCTGCAGCTGCAGAGGCGTTGCTGCTTAAGGGGTGCTGCTACTACTGCTTAAATGCTGTTTCTAATAAGGTGCTGCTGCTACTGCTTAAATGCTGTTTCTAATAAGGTGCTGCTGCTACTGCTGCTATGGCTTCTGCTGCGAAAGCGATGCTGCTGCTAAACGGCTGCTATTTCTGAAAGACTGCTGCTCAGGAGCTATTACCGAGGGACACCCACTGTTAAGGTGCTGCTGCTGCTGAAATGCTGCTGTTGTTGAGGTGCAGCTGCTGCTTAGGGGCTTCTGTTGAGGAGAGACTACTGCTGATGGGCGGCTTCTGATGGGCGGCTTCTGATGGGCTGCTACTGCCGAGGCGCTGCTGTGGGCAGGAGCAGCTGCTGCTGCTGCTGAAGGGTTGCTACCTCTAAGGAGCAGCTGTTGCTGTTGAGGGCATCTTCTGCTGAAAAGCTGTTGCTGATAATGAGGGACTGTTGCAAAGATGCTGCTGCTGCGAATGAGCTACTGCTGGTAGGCTGCAGCTGTGCTACTGCCTGAGCTGCTGAAGTGCGGCTGCTGAGGTGCTTCTGCTGCTGACGTGCTGCTGCTGAGGGGATGCTGCTGAAGTGCTGCTACTCCAGAGAGGCTGCCGCTTCAGAGGTGATCCTGCTGCTGAGGGACTATTGCTGCTGAGAGGCTGATACTGCAGAGGGACTGCTGCTGCGGCGAGACTGCTGATTATGGGCTGCTGCTGCCGAGGCGCTGCTGCTGCCCGGAGCAGCTGCCGCTGAAGGGCTGCAACCTCTAAGGGGCAGCTGTTGCTGCTGTTGGCAGCTTCTGTTGAGATGCTGTTGCTGTTAAAGAGGGACTGCTGCAAAGGGGCTGCTCATGCGAATGAGCGACTGCTGGTGGACTGGAGCTGTTTTAGTATTAACACTTCCATATTAACACTTCCATAGCAAGTGAAACTTTCCCAGAGATCTGGAAGCATGCAATCATAAAATCAATTCATAAATCTGGGGACATGAATGAACAATCCAACTTTAGACCGATCAGTTTTCTGCCTGTCCTACCCAAGATTCTAGAAAACGTAATATCTGTCCAATCGATTGATTACCTCGAATCAAACAAGCTGTTCAATGACTGCCAGTATGCTTATCGGCGAAAATTGTCAACCGGAGACGCACTTATGAGCATCACTGAAGGCCTGTACAAAAACCTTGATGAGGGGCAGATATCTCTGCTGGTATTGCTAGACTTATCGAAAGCATTCGACAGCGTAAGCCATACAATTTTTTTAGGCAAGCTCCGTAACATCGGAAAAGACCCGGTTCGAAAGTTATCTGATGAATCGGCTACAATCAGTTAAACTCGATAACGCAACTATGTCGAATTCGGCCACAGTTGTCTTTGGGGTCCCTCAAGGTTTGATACTTGGCCCTTTGTTGTTCCTGGTTTTTGTGAATGACATCGATTGTAAATTACCAACAAATCAAGCAAAACTGGTAATGTACGCCGATGATGTTCAAATATTGCTCTCCGTAAAACCGTCAGATCTTAATGCGCTGAAAGACGACGGTGAGACAGCCGTAACTAATCTGAAATCTTGGTATGAAAAAAATGGACTCCAGCTCAACTCTGAAAAAACAAAATGCATCTTGTTCGGCTCAAACTCGAAAGAAATGCAGTTCCAAATAATTTCTCTACCAGGATAGGCAAATCTGACATTCATGTTGAAGATAAAGTTATGAGTCTGGGAGTATGGTTTGATCCCGATCTTTCCTTCAAACACCACGCAACTACTCTGTGTTCCAAGTTGAATGGAACACTTGTGTTCCTAAAATCCGCAAAAAAATTATTGGATTTAAAATCAAGATTACTGATTGTCAACGCTTTAGTATTTACTCACATTAACTACTGTCTTTCAATTTGAGGGAAATGCACCAAAACTTAAGGAGAAACAGTGCAACGTTGTATAAACTTTGCGGCAAGTATAACATGCGATGGTAACCACAGAAAACGAGACCATGTAAGTCCTCTCCTCGAAAAATTACCGTGGCTCAATATCGACAACAAACTGACACTCCATGAGTCGATCAGAATTCATAAAGATCTTCTAGAAAAACATTCACCTGGCAGCCAAAGGCAAATATATTCTCGAGGTGAAAAGAACAATCGATTCACAAGAAATAACGAGACTCTGCACGTTAAACACAGGAAAACAGGAACTGCCTGTCGAGCTTTTTCGATCACTGGACCAAAATCCTGGAACAGCCTCCCATCAAGCCTCATGAATATTGAATCCAACACTTCCTTCTCGAATAGGCTTAAGGAACACCTATTGACCGATCAATTCAAAACGGTAACTTTGTCCACAAACACAAGCTAAATGCATGATACCAGTAACCTGAAAATGCATTCTGTTCATGAGCATGTCCGAAACCACCACCACCATAACTCTCGGCATTGAGACACCATCTTATCGTTTATACTCTGACGATACATATGTTTTCTATGTTGCTACCGATCACAATTGTCTTTGCCAATTACCATAAGTGTTAACTAGCGTTTTGTCTATTTCTATGTTTTAAATGTTCCAGTCGTTTTAGTATAATTGAAATACGATCTCAGTCTTTTCGAGGAACGATAGGCAGCTTCCAACTTTGACAAAGGGTAACTCGACTTTAATATATTAATTGAATTATTTCTAACAACTACCGTAACATTTTTGATGATTCAATCATTGCCTTAATAGCTAATATTTTATTTTGTCTTCTAAAACAGAAGTATATTCATCCGACTTGTGTACTCTAGCATTATTTTTTTCTATTCTGCGATATCAAATAACAAAGTCAAACATTGATATGGATTGAGAATGTTTTCTGGGGAAAAATAGTAAACAAACACCTCCTTCATTTCGGTAGTAAAAGTTGTTTACGAAAAAAAAAAATCTTTTCGATGGACTTGTTTATTGATCAACGATCTGCCTTCGCCGGGACAAGTGTTCATTTATTTTCAATATATATTCTCTGAAACGAAAAGATATGAATAAAAAAAATATCAAAGTTCACAGGATGACCCCTAGTACTCGTATAAAGTATATACATTACAATTGGGATTAAAAGTCGACCAGTCCTCATGAAGTGTCAAGGGCGAGGCAAGACAGCAACAATAAGAGAATTGAGAGCAGTCCCAGTACGGGAAGAATAAGAGAAAGGAGACGAGAGAAAGGTGGGCATAGGAGAGGAGGATTAAGAGGGGCGCGTGGGGGTTATCCTGCCTCATCTTGCACCCGCAGTCATTTCGTTCTAATTAGTCCCCCCCTCCCTTTCTCTCCACCCCACCCTCTTTTCAGAGTCTCTAGCGGCTAACTTTTGTGCCTCCAATAAGGCGTCCGACGTCTGCACAATATTTCACTCGCCACAACATCTTAACGAGTGAATTTGTGCGTCAATGACCATAATCCTAATAATATCTTCCGGTATAAAGCCTTTAGTTAAACAACAAAAGTTTTTAATGAAAGCTGTCAGCGAGAAAATGGCCGTCATTAGTGAAGAAGGGTTGGGACGCCATCACCGCCTCCGCTGTCGGAAGGGCTTTGTGGTGGGTAGAAAATAAGGGTGCCTATGGTTGTCTGTTGTTGTTGCTTAGCCCCAGTTTCTTGTGCGGTTGAGGAGTCACGGCCGATGCACAGCCCGGAAGTCAAGATACCCACCGACATGTATATGTTGGGAATCTTACGACAATGCAGGTTCCTTTATGAGGCTCACACATCTGAGGAAATCAAAGCCGTCTCGTGGACACTCCCATCGATCACGCACCGACTTGATATCATGATTGAGCCAGCCGTGTGCGATGGCAGGGCACGACGTCAAGACGTGTTTGACCGTGTTGGGCTCTCCTCGGTACCGCAGGCCCAGATCGGAAGGGGCGTTACCCAGTATATGTTGGTATGCCTGGAGGGCCGTATCGTGCCCGCACCTTAGCTTTGACAGGTGAACTCAGTCGTTGAGGATGGAAGTGAATTTCACTGCTGGCTGGTGGTAATAATGTGAAAAATGACTTGCTTGCGAACACATTAATTCTGCCGTCTTGCCATCAGACGTTGAGCAGCTTTGGATGTTATTGGAGTTGTGCTTCTGCTGTCTTGTGTTTGCGGGGCTGTGTAATGATTGTAAGGCAATCCGCGTATGAGCTGACGCAGGTGTGGTGGTATATTAGTGTGGATAGGTCGTGCACGAAGGCGTTAAAGAATGAAGCGGAAATGAAGTCACCGGGATTTATATATAGGAACTACCGTGTTAGTGATGGGCTGCTATTGTAGACTGAGTGCGCAAGTCTGCCAGAAAGGAAATTAACAAGTTCCTTTTTGGAATTTTGATAGATGTGAGTATTTTGTTTAGGAGAACGTGTCCTAGAGCTGTGTTGAAGGCCTTACTAATGTCATTGGTGCATACCAGAGTGCGCGGGGCTGCCTTATCTTCGTTCATACCTTATGGATGGTCTGTGTGAGGATGGGTATGGGTATGGAGTGTTGTGCACAAGCCGCGTTGAATAGAATAGGGTGGGAGAGGGGCATTCATTTTGTTCAAAACCAGTCTCGACAAAATTTCCGACGGATTTTGGAGGAGTGGACGAGGTCTGAGTGAGGTTGATTTCTATGGGAGCTGTGGTAGGCTCTAGGATGTCTATGATTTTTGCTGGTTTCTAGATGTTGGGCACGATTTTGGGTAGAATGGATACGTTAATGATGTCTGTGAGAGTCTCGACGACGCGTGGTCCTAGGTGTATAAGATGAATGTATGTTTTGCCTTCAGAGGCCGTTTCAGATGAGTTTTTGGTGTAACTGATGGCGGCTTTTGATGTAAAGAGCGGGTCGATGCTCAAGTTAATATGTAGTTTGTGTGGCTGCATGAGTATCTTCCTAGCGTCTGGATGGTGTGATAGTTGAAAGGTGTGACTGGTGGTAGGTATGGTGGGTGGCAGGTGTGGTTGGTAGCAGGTGTGGTAGGTGGCAAGTATGGTAGGTGGCAAGTGTGGTAGGTGGCAGGTGTGGTTGGTGGCAGGTGTGGTAGGTGGCAGGGGTGGTAGGGGCAGGTGTGGTAGGTGGTAGGTGTGGCAGGTGTGGTATGTGGCAGGTGTGGTGGGGGCAGGTGTGGTAGATGGCAGGTGTCATAGGAGGTAGGTGTAGTAGGGAGCATGTGTGGTAGATGGCAGGTGTGGTAGGTGGCAGGTGTGGTTGGGGGCAGGTGTGGTAGGTGGCAGGTGTGGTTGGAGGCAGGTGTGGTAGGTGGCAGGGGTGGTAGGGGCAGGTGTGGTAGGGGACAAGTGTGGTCGGTGGCAGGTTCACTGTATCTTGATACTTTTTTTCTATTACTTGGTCCCATTTATCTCGCGAAAACTTGTCCATTTATTTGGCAAATGTACCCCGATACAGAATCGTGCCGAAACTATACCAGTGTTGACACGATTCTGGACCCGGTGAAGTATCGTGCCGTCACTGGTATTGTATGGCACGATACTGGGCCTAGATTCGGTATCGTGCCGTATCTAGGCACGATATTTGCTGCTCTGTCTGATGGTATGATGTGGGTGTTGGGTGGCAAGGTTACCTCGCGAGTGCTCTGCCTGATGGTATGGTGCATGTTGGTGTTGGGTAGTAGGGTTGCCTCACTGGTGTCTATATGGTTTGTGTTTTTGTTATTGAGGCTCCTGATCAGTTTCCATAACTTTGATAGTGAGGCTGGAAAAGATAGTGTCTGCCAGCCCATCCCGCCACGGGCTCGTCTGTCCTTCACTAATGTCTGCATTGGCTTTTGAGATAGGGATTTGAAACTGTAAGAGGGTAAATTACGGAGGTGTCTTACGTCTAAATTTAGAGCTAATGGGGGCCAAAAAGGTTTGATTGAAGTTCTAAACGAGCTCGGCGGGTATGTGCTGTCTGCCGGCATGGTTAATATTAAGTAATTGTGATGGTATTTTGTGGTAGCGTGCATTGAGTGATACCAAAGTCATGTTAAGTGGTTTCTATTGACGCCGTCTAATTGTCCCATTCTGATTTTTGTCATTACTGAAAGCATGAGAGGGTTTGTGTGGATTGGGGATCTAAGTTGATAATTGATAACAATTGGGAGGTGGTCAGAGTTCACGTCTTGGGGGACTGACCATCGACAGTTTTGAGCCAGATTGGGGGAGCCGAATGAGACTGGACGTGTCCGTGGCGAGTTTTGGTTGCAAGGTTTGGGAGTGGGTGTTTACGAATGGGTCTAGTAGGCCAATGATGTTTTCTGCTCATCGTCAATTCCTTTGTGTGGTGAGACAGGATTTGAAGTATGCGTTAAAATCACCTATAACAAGAGTGTTGGGGGTGGCGTTGAAGTAGTTAGGTGAGGAGGTTTACGTGAAGTGCTCATTATGGTCGACATGAGCTGGATAGAGTGATGTAAATGGGAAATATATTGTATTATTTCTTGCTGATTTGAACGAATACTGATAGCACCTCAACTGTGTTGTTTAGTGGAAGTTGCGCGAGAGTGTGTGCAGGTCTAAATACTGATAACACCTCAACTGTGTTGCTTAGTGGAAGTTGCGCAAGAGTGTGTGCAGTTCTGAATACTGATAACACCTCAACTGTGTTGTTTAGTGGAAGTTGCGCAAGAGTGTGTGCAGTTCTGAATACTGATAGCACCTCAACTGTGTTGTTCAGTGGAAGTTGGGCGAGAGTGTGTGCAGTTCTGAATACTGATAACACCTCAACTGTGTTGTTTAGTGGAAGTTGCGCAAAAGTGTGTGCAGTTCTGAATACTGATA
>SDVV010024819.1:0-12522 GCA_016164225.1 Gammarus roeselii
GCTTTTTCTGCCGGTTTGTCGGTAGGTAGTTCAATCTAGCAAAAGTCATTGCGCTCCGTGCTTCCATTTGTAGTTTTTCATACATGGAGTTCATATTCCTTCTGCCAGTAGTGATGCTCGGCATATAACTAGGGAGACTTATTCTATATATATTGATATATATACCTACATGTGTATGTATATGTATGATGATACTACGAGGCATCTAGTGAACATACGTTTTTTTTTCAGATTGTGAAATGAATTACGACCCGGCAGCTCACTAGAGGTCAGAGGAGATGAATCTATTTTAAATTTATCAATTTCATGCCCACATGTTTCCTATTTACACATATTCGTTTGTAAGATTATAAATAGCATATGTTGTGTATTCACATTTTGCCACATGAAGTACAAACCAGCTTCACAAACCGGCTGCTGACAGAAAATGAGAAGCCATAAAATCATTTTGATCTCTTGCTTCGTTCATTTAAATAACGCAATTAAATATCAAGATTATTATTTTAGACCTAAGAAATGAAGATCCATTGCTAGACAATGGAAATAAAATATTTAATAACAATTATAATATTAACTAACAAGTTATCTGCTGTCAGGATATATTATACAGATATAGATTGAAGTTACTAATACCTTACATCGACACGCCGTTTATTATGGCTGATTTATTATTGTTAACATGAACCAATCGACATGAGTAATAACACATATATTGTCATTCTTACGACACAAATATCGTGGGCTGCGCCAATGTCAATGTAACAGAGTAGACATGGTTGCACACCCCCTAAACTTCAAGCAAAAGGTGATCGAATGCATCAAACTTACATAACATGTAAAGATTGTGTAGTTCTTTGTTGGGTAAATTATGATAACTGATCTAAACTTGCCTTATTCACAACATTTCTCTCTTTCCCTCCGCTGATTACTTTGCATTGCCCGTAACCCCGATCCAGCAGTTAGGTAGCGCTGTGTTCTCCCGTCATCCACAATCCCTCAACCCCTGCCCCCACCCCTCCTT
Organism: Gammarus roeselii; assembly: GCA_016164225.1. Taxonomy (NCBI): domain Eukaryota; kingdom Metazoa; phylum Arthropoda; class Malacostraca; order Amphipoda; family Gammaridae; genus Gammarus; species Gammarus roeselii. Next base: position 1,022 of record SDVV010024819.1, read on the forward strand.
GTCAGGGACAACGGCTCTTCAAAGCAGACAGCAGGAGCGAGGTTTAAACTTGCTTTCTGTTAGTGAAACAAACACGGCTTTGCTTAATTACCTCGAATCTAATTTCATATCAGTTTGTGTCCACGTATACTGCAACATTTATAAAAAAAATCAGTTGATGGAAACGGTAACATTTTTAACTGAACACCATCCGCTTTCGTCGAGAACGAATCCATGCATGTTCACATAATTAGAGGTGGAAAAGAAATGTGTCGCTTGTTCTTCCGTGCATGTATGAGACGAGCATCTCTTCGGCGTCTGTGATACGCCACGCATCCATGATAGATCGCGTCTGCCTGCGTCACCGACAGAGTGTATCGTAAAAAATGATATGTCCATAGCACCTAATGATACCGAATAAACGCCTGTTAATTAATGACTTTCAAGTGTGAGTCCATTTCATCAAATTGTTTAACAGCGTCGTCTCACGTAACATTCGGGGTCTTAGGTTAGGTATTCAAAGAATCATGAGTGAAGGCGTCAAAACAACCAGATATTCTGTATCGTTGAGCTGGAGCTGAGGAGAAGGGGAGAGCTTTAGTTTCGAAGGGAGGCGGAGATATTTCTTAGCTGCAGAGGAGATATATTGTTTCATGGGGCATTTGCTCGAATTTTTTTGTCCCTCTCCTACGCTTGCGTTCTTGCCTGAGGCATTTTGAATGCTGATTTACATTCATAGAATTTTGCGGGAAACGGCTGGATCGCCTATGTTAGTAATTACATTAAATCAATTATTTTCCAGTTGTTCCGTGTTTATTAATCAATTGAAAAGCATCGAGGTTTTTAGTTTCATTGATGGTAGTTCTTGCGCAAACAGGCTTCGTTGTAGCCTATACTCACCATACAGTGCGGTTGAAATATTTAAATGTTTAAATGTAGATGGTTCAAGGAAATTGCACTTTTTTTCACGTAAATAAAATCGACGGTATCAAAATTCCCTTTTCCTGAAAGACTTATTCAATTTGTAGAATGGAATTATGTTGCGAGATACCCTGTATATAATGCGTGTGCCGTTGTGCCCCCCGTTCTGAATTGCAGTGCTTTGACCACTTCGTGGTCAAAGAACAATATAGCATCAGTGATAGCGGATTTTTTTGTTCGCGACTTAAAGGACACTGCAGCTTAATAGATCGACCGCTTGATAGATCGACCCACGCCACGGGCGGCTTTGATTTGTTTGTTATACTGGAATTAACGCCGTTTTCATCTCTAAGGCCTGCTGTCGGTCTGGAGGACACACTCTTATGTAAGCCAACATTTAGACACATCATTGCTTCTCTCTCTTGTCCGAATTTCTCGTCAAACTATTCACTAACAGTCACAGTTTTTTTCCCATTGCAAATTGACGAAACTGGAGATGTTGATCCAGAATGCTCTCCGGCCTATGACACAACTTGCCATCGTTTGTTTCCATTAAGAACGCGAGGTGGTCAGTTTAATTGCGGCCCAGTTCTTTGTCCACCTTAAAATACCCCGATCACGTTCAGAACTGAAGTCAGTGCATTAATCCCAAGTCTTTCTGTCCGACGGCAAGTAACTAAGTGCAGTAAATGTATTCATGTGTTCATGTCTTTGCCCTGAGACAAACGAAGTCAAAATATTGAAATTCCCCTTCACCTTGATATACAACGAATATTTTGAATGCCCTGACTGACAGATCATCGTTTTGACTCCTAGCCTCTAATAAGTAATATTTACCGTTGCATGACAGTCAATTTCAATTCTGCGCTATCCATTTGCATCACTGCCATGTAACATTTACGCACAACTTCTTTCATTTGGACTCACGCTGTTGATTGAATTTTAACGATAAGGAGAATATGTTTGCCGTCAATGAAGCCTTGTGTCGGAGCCAAGACTTTCGTTTTCATTTACTTCGGTTGTACTAGTGACTATTGCCTCTAACTCGGACTGGACCGATGACAGAATTTTTTTTTGCTAGGACCTGCGGTGATGTTTTGATGGGCTCTTATATTTGTTATGTATCTAGTGTTGAAACGGGCGGAGGCCGTTGGGTCAACTGGTCGGGTACTGCTGGCGGAGTTGTGGTTATGATATCGAGTACGTTTTTTGACTTATTTTCGGTGACAAGACCAGGGCCGATGCTTTTAAGGATGTTTTCGATGACATCAAGTCCACACGTGTTTATACGAGCCTTGTTGGTGATTCTATTAAAAATATAATAGTTTGGGTCAATCATCGCTTCACAATGATCAGAGAAATGTATTTTCTGTGCTCATACATGTTGGTATGTTAATTTGAAGAATTCGGTAGGAGAATGAAGGATTAACACCTCCACGATTGATGTTCAGCGAGGTCAGCAGGTTATCCACTCGTAAGGAAAACGGTTGGCATATATTTTGTTAGCTGCGAAGAGACGCTTATCGGATATATTGGTGATGTGGCTGATTGCCGGGTTGTTGATTAAACTTCTAGTCTTAAAATAGTATTGTAGCGAGAGTTTGTCTCGCCGGAGCGAACGGGGAAGCTCGTCAGCGAGCACGTTGAGGGATTCGATTGGGGTGGAGCGGAACACGCCGGTTTTGATACGCAAAGCATTGTTTGCGATGGTCGCGAGAGGGTCGAAAGTAGTTTTGGCTGCGGAGCCGTAGACAACTGTTTTGTATGCCATGCGCGATAGTATTATTGCTCTGAACAATGTCCTTCCGGTGTCCATGTCGGCACCGAACTTCAGGGATGTTACCGATTATATAAGTCCCGTCGAACTTTTGCAGCGAGTCGCCAGGGCTGCAATGTGGGGTCGCCACGTGAGTTTAGGGTCTCACACAAGACCCAGGAATTTTATCGTTTCTTCGTATACTAGAGGGGTGTTGTGCAGTGTTATGGCTGGTTTCAGGTGTAAACCGGGCCCAAGGGTCAAGTGTATGCTTTTAGTTTTAGAGAGCGAGAATCGGAATCCGTTTAGGGAAGCCCAGTTCCCGAATAGGTTTAGGCCCTTCTGGAGTTCATGTTGGATTATTATGAGGCTGGGGTGTCTGTAGCTTTTTTGTAGGACGTCCACGTAAAGTGATGAGAGCAGTCTTTCGTCTCGGGGAAGAATGTCGGCTAACTGATCGATTTTGAGGATAAAAAGAGTGACATTGAGAACGTTTCCCTGGGGGACGCCCATTTCTTGCGGATATGACGGAGGCTAAGTGTGGCCAACCTTGACCCTGAAGGTACGGTTTTGTAGAAATTAGTGGATGAAATGTGATAGACGACCTCTCAAATGTTTACGGTGGAGATCCTTCATGATCCCGTATTTCCACGTAGTGTCGTATGCTTTTTCAATGTCGAAAAATATGGAAACCACATGTTCATTTCGGACGAAGGCCTGTCTGATGTTTGATTTTAGTCGTGCTAAGTGGTCCTTTGTGGAGTGGCGCTTACGACCACCGCACTGGATGTTGTTAAGGCCCGCATGCATTTCAAGGTAGTCGACTGGACGTGAGTTTATCATTCTTTTTATAGTCTTAAATAGGACACAAGTTAGGGCAATGGGACGACAGTTATGCGGCTCGCTGTGTCATTTTCCGGGTTTGGGTGTCGGGATAATTACGGATTCCCGACATTGATTGGAAAAGAATGAATTTAAATTCAACGTATTTAACACATTTAGTCGGTGCTGGAGAGCGTTGTCAGGAAGGTGTTTGATCATTTTGATTCGATAGCATATTGTAGTTCATGGATGGAGAAAGGTTTGTTGTATAATTCTTCATTTGTGGAAGTGAAGTCGATATGCTCACTTTCTCTCAGGGTCTTTTTCTGTTGGAAAGAAACCGTATAATTTGTTGATTGCGATATTTGGCTGAAATTCTGAGCTAGTTTGTCCGCGATGTCCGCGTATGAAGAATAGACAGTGTCTCCGTCCGACAGTATATGGATAGGTCGCTCGGTGCAACCTTGAATACGTCTGATTTTTCTCCACACTTGGGAGAGAGGGGTGTTTTGATTGATTGTATTAACTAATTTGGTCCAGTTTTCTCGCTTCTTCTCCACGCTAAGTTTGCGGAACACGGCAGTTTCGCTTTTCCAGGCTACTCGGTTCCTGGGGGAACGTGCGCGGCGGAAGGCCCGTACATCCTTCCACGCTGTCCTTTGCTTCTCGTACCTCTGGCACCACCAGGGTTTTGGGAAAAGGTTGATGGTAAATATTGGAGAATGCATGCGACAGCTGCACTTTGGAATTTCTAGTATAGATGTATGACAAGGTCACGCTCTGAAATGTCTTCGGGAAGGCCCTCCACATCGCCCCATGCGATATGTGTCGAGTATTCCTACCAGCTGGCTTTCCGGTAGTTGAATCGAAGTTCCTGTGCATCGGGATTGTTTGGTCGGTTGGTAAGGAGCGATATGATAACTGGGTTGTGATCACTGTCATGTGTTGAAAGCAGAACTCCCAAAACGAATTAGGGTGCCAGAGTAGGCGAGCATATGGATAAATCGATGTCGGTTCCATGTTCGAGTGTGATCCGCGTGAGTTGTCCGTCGTTGAGAACGACTAGGTTGTGATTGTCTATTGTCTCGGCCAATATCACTCCCCTGGGGTCTGTTCACGCGCATCCCCACACTTCGTGGTAGCTGATGAAGTCTCCAAGGAGGATTACAGGATGATGCAGTTGGTTAAGCAGATCGGTCATTAGTGCCTCCGTGAGGTCGTGGTTTCGTGATGAGTAGATTGATACTACTGTAATTGGTCTTGAGATACGTATCTTCACTGCAACAGCTTGGAGTTTGATGGATCATAAGTGGCACTTCGCCGTGTGTAGTATGACCTTCGCGACGGTGGATGACATATTGAGGGATTGTGAAGGTGGCTGTGTCACGGAGTTTGATCTCCTGGAGGCCTACCAACAAAGGTTTATGGGTTGAGATTATCGATAACAATTCATCTTTCGTGCATCTAAGTCCCTGGCAATTCCACTGAAGTATTGTGTTGAAGTTCATTTCAAATTTGTTTCACGCCCAGATATTGATGATCTGAAGCGGTCGCGTGGCTTGTAGGAACTTTCGTGATGTTTTTTGTCTATGAGGCGCAGATGTCCTAGACCGAGAGCGTTCCAAGAGCGTCAGCTTTCTGTAGAACATGATCTCCTAGACTCACTGCGTTCTCAGCTGTGAGTGCTCTTGTTGGAGGAGAAGGACGAGGGAGTGCGATCGTTGTGTTTGCTTCTTGAGCGAGTGCGTTTCTCTTCTATGGAGTTTTTTTTAAACATTATGATGGGCTGAGTAGTAGTCGTTGGGATGTTTGAGTCGAGTGCGGTGCATGGTAGATCAGTGGTTTGGGTTTTCAGTTCTTCGTTGAAGATTTTCAACGCGTCCTCGCGAGCCGTGGTTCGTCGACTGTAACTAATCTTTTTGCTTCGTGGCGAGAGGGCGTCGTGTACCCCGCGGCCGTCGTCGGAGGAATCTTCGTGTCTTCGCCTTTTGACTTTCGGGTTACTGGACCTCTCCTCGTGGTCGACCAAGGCAGCATTCATCGCAGTGCTCTCCTGGGCACTGGTGGATTCGTTGCTTAGGACGCCCGCCTCTATTACGAGGGCGGTCGCTGAGTACTGGAGTACTGAAGAGGGGTGTTGGGGTTATGGTAATAGTTTTTGTTGACGATACGTGAGTGTCGTCTGGTGGGGTAGACTTAATTGTAGATTTAACTGCTTTGGCGTAATTTAAATTACGGCAGTTTGGGTTTCGTCGTAATTGATTTGAATAGCTGGTTTTCGTGTGACTCTGCGGTCATTTTGTATGATTGTCATTGCCTTTTGGTCCATCTGCTTAGGGCAGTCGAGGTCACCTGCCTCATGGAGGCATGAACAGTGGTAGCAGTTAGGTTGATGGACTGTGAGGTCCTTTCGGTCAGGCTCGCCGGCGCACCTCTTACAGCGCTGGGATAAGTATGGATGGCAAAATTTGATGACGTGACCGTATCCCATTTTTTTCTGCACATTGCAGGCCATGTCGACACTGTGTAAGTTTTTGTTTTTTCTAGTTCGCCCCGGGATTACTATGAATTCCGGTTTGTCACGTCCTGGGAAAGTGATTTGATTTGCGATGGTGTGGATGTTTCGTGGTTTGATACATTTTGCTAAGGAAACGTTGGTAACGCCGTAATTCTTTGCGAAACCTGCTGCAAAAGCACTTAGGTCAGTTTTGGGAGTGTAGTTGGAAGTGTATATATTTCGTCTTGTAGCATTGAAGAACGGATGAAATTCGACAGTTACTTTGTGTTTGTATATTTTATCAATCCTTTGTGTAGCGTTGCTTTGCTCGATATTTATGACGTGGGCCAAACACCTCTTTTCCTGTCGCTTTATTTCTATCGGTCTGCCTCCCAGTTGTTTGGAGAGCGAGTTCATCGCGGTGAATGGGTTTATTGTGGGCGCAACTTTGTTTGCACCGCTATCTACAAGCGGTATGAGGAAGTGGGTAGGAAATGATGCTGATCTTCTCTCCTGGGTGGGAGGGTCAGCCTGGAGGAAGCGAATCGCTTCCGCAGCCTCTCATCGCCCGACTTTGTGCTCCATTTGGTATTGCAGAATCTCCCTCTCAATCTTGTCCTGGGGGCAGTCTCCGTGTCCCGTAGGGTGGCCGCTTACTTTGCAGTAAAAGCAGTGAGATACTTCGGATGGGCACGACAAGGGATAGTCCCGTTTATCGTGGTCGTCTTGGGAGCAGTGTGAGCATCTTTGCTTACCGTGACAATCTCAGCTCGTGTGTCCGTATTTCTGGCCTTTATAGCATCGCATCGGACGTCTTTCGAAGGGTGTAACCTTGGTTATGGCGTCAAAGAAAGGTATGTCTATGTAGTTAGGTGAGGTGGGGCAGTTGAATTTTAGCAGAAGGGCCGTGGTGGTGTTTCTTTTTGGTTTGATATTTGGTGCAATTTTCGCTTCAATTATACATTCCTCGTGTTGGACGAGCCCGGTGATGAACTCGTCGGCTTCATCACTCGGGCGACCCTCAATGTAAATCAGGCCTGAACTCATGGAAAATATTTGGCGTGGCATAATTTTGCAAGGCTTTTCGCTTATTCTGTTTTACGGAGAGTATAGTGTCACTTTGAAGTTTTGTGTCTACTTTAATGGTGAAGCTGTCGTCACCGCCCAGTTCTGGAGCCCAGTTCTTCTCGTAGTTTATATGGGCAAATATGCGATCTGTCATTGACATTAAATGTCATTTTCATGTGTTCGGGGAATTCAGGGCTGTTGTTGAATAGGTTGTGGTCATCAAATCGAGTGTATTGTCTCATCTTTACCGTTCTTGGTGTTCGGGCGATATGAGTTTTGACTGGGAGGAGAGCGATGTTATCAGCGAGGTCAGAGGCGGAAGCACACGAACAGGTTACGGTTTCCCTGGCCTCTATCCTCTTCATCGGCTCATTCAGTCGGGTATCATTGATGCAAAATGGTTCTCGAGTCTAGTGACACGTTCACCGACTTCATTGGAGGACGCCGCGCAGTCCTCAGTCTCCAGCTCGAGAAGGCCCATTATTTTGTCAATCCTGCCCAGGACATTGTGCATTACGATCATATTCGCGTCCAGCTTCGAGAAGCGTTCAATTGTGTCATCGACAATGACCCGAGTCAGGTCTCTTGTCGCTGAGGAGCCCATGGGTGGTTCGTCATTCTTTTTCGCAGACTGGTTTGAATGTGACGCTCTGGAGGGGCAGTCAGCTCTTCTCTGATAGGGCATGGTCTTGCTCATTGTTAGGTCCCCGACTTCTACCCGGGGTTCTGGGTAATGAAGGTGGGGCCTTCTTTGCATACAACTTGTAATGTATATATGTATATTTATATCATTTCTTAAAATAGACTTAAATTAACTTAAATATAATCTTGTAACTAGATTTAAAGCTATTTTTTTTGGTGTACATTTTTTTATATTTAACCTTTTTTTGTACAATTTTTTTTCTTTTATTTTCATACCCCGGTGTCAGTGGGGGGCTCACCGTTTTGTGCACCAAGGGGGAATGTAGCAACAAACTGAAAGGGGAGACGGTGGAGGGATCTTCTAACTCAAAACGTATTAACACAAAGGGACAAATGAAATTTGGTGGTTAACGAGGACACTGCGGGAAGGCGAGTGAACCTAGGATACTCCCAGCGAGTATTCCTCTGAGGTGCCGTATTGCTCTCGCTCTGAAGAGATGATAGTCGATCTCTCCAATTAAGTTGAAAACTTTAATTTTTGCGATACGATATTCGGTCTCGGAGCGATATTCGGCTTAGAGCGGTGACCGGCTCTTATTTTTGATACAGCCAAAAAAAAATTCTATACCCTGTAAACTTGTAAACTTTGGAGCTTAGACGAGAAGAACAGTATGCGATGGTGTTTTTAAACTCACTTGTCACTCATTGGTTACGATACTGCCTCTGCGCAAAGCTTAAAGTAAGGGAAACTGTCCACATACTCCAGTGGGGTCCCGCTAAGTACCCCGTCCGTTCTTCACTTTAACCTCTAGTTGGCTGGTTTCACTAGCATACACAGTGATTTGCTAGTAGTGTATTCTGCATAGCTGGTGAGAGGCTAGAGTAGGCCTCCTTGCCTTACACCAGCAGCCGTCAATGGAGAGGCGAGAGTAGGCCTCCTTGCCGTATACCATTAGTTGTTCATAGCGGGTCTGACATTGAGCTTCCCCGTCGTATTACACATTCCTGCTGCTGGTACCAATACTTCAGTAGCTTAACAATGTAAATTGGTGCTCATCTTCCAATTAGTATTTTGTACAGTGTCCAGTGATTTACACTATCAAATGCTTTTTATAGCATCCAAAAAACAAACATACATAGGTGACCCTCCACTGACAAATTAATTAATCTTCTGCTTTAATGTGAAGATAGCCATTTCCATCCCATTCTGAGGCTTGAACCCAAATTGGTGAACGTTGTTCAAAGACAGTCGCCAAGCCTGTTCTGAATAGTTATTTATAGTAGTTTCGATGCAGCAGTAGCAATAGTTATTGGTGTGTAGTTACCTTTATCGCTGGCACATTTTATCTTAAATTTTATGATATGTTTCACGACAACATCTATTAATAAGTTAGGAAGCTAATTAGGTTTAGGGCAGCCGGTGAAGAAAATAGTCATGACATGAAGAAGTCGAACAGGACCATACGTTAACACTTCTGCGGGTACACCATCCTTTCCCACAACTTTGCCATTTTGTAATTTCTTGACAGCGGTCCTAAGTTCCCACATATAAGCACTATCATCGGTACCATACCAATTGAGATCCTCATTAACAAAAAAAGAGTCAGTGTCGATGTTGACACTGTACTTGAAACCATCAAAATGGTTGATCCATATAAAAGCAATTTTCTCTCCCCTATTATGCCATTAACAGATTGAGAAACAGAGCTATCTTTCAGCGTAAGATTTTTAATTTCTTTCCATAAATCAATCATCCGTCTATTAACCATTTTTGCTGACAGACTTGCTGCACGTAAATCGTCCCCGTGTTTCTTACAGTAGTGCAGTGCGTATTTGCTGGCATTATTTGATCTATTTTTTTTAATTCTACAATAAGCCTGTTTGGGGTTGACCCGCGTCACGTCATTGGACATAGGCCTCTTTTTTTTTGCTTCGTGTAGATCAGCCCCATGCGTGTTCCACCCTGGCGTCCTGTGCCTTCCTCTTGGTGTTAACTCTCCATGCGCTGTTCTGTCAGCCATGTAAGTCACACCACATATACACTCGTATAGCTCGTCTAACTTATCTCTGTCAACTGCTGCATGAATCCATAGCACCTCTGGTGGCAAACTCCCAAGCTGATTGATAAGTACTGAACAGAATAAATTAATTTCAGCTATATCATTGAATTGACAGTTAATGGAGTGTGTGGCGGTATCCCTATTAACCCTTACAGGAAGCGAGTGGAATGAAAGCTCTGCATGGAAGGGGAAAGTGATCTGACAGAGGCGTGTAATCCCCTACAAACACTCGAGTAATTATGTTGGCTATTGCTGAGGTAAGGGCTAAGTGATATAACCACTTTACTGTTCTCCCGTTGTGATTAACATGAATTTGTTTATTCCGGGGTAACAGTGACACATCCACAATGTCTAGTTCATTACCTCCTAGGAGTATCTGCCACTAACTAAATGTTCGGCTGTCTGGGTGGGAATTAAAATCCCCCATAACAACAACATGATCATGTGTTGATCCTCGAAGGATCGCTTCTAACTTTCCATTATGAACAGTTACTAATTCCACAATTTGTGGAGCTGTATAAGACAAATACACATTCATATATAAAAAAGTCATCCCCTCTACACTCAGAGATAACCCAAGTATCCTATCATCATTGTGCTGCTAAATTTTTACAAATGGACTCACTCTATCAGATCACAGGAAGGTTAGCTCACAACGGGCGGCGAGAACAGCCATGTCTCTTGCAGCGCACATATATCACTATTTGTACATAGCTGGTTCACCACGCTTTCTGCACAGATAAACCCATCACAGATAAAAGTGACCAAACGGAGATTGATTTGAAGAGTTTGTATTTGATAGGGAGAGGGGCGTGACCCTGATTTCATTTGAAGGAATCCAGACTTTTCTTGCTCTCATAAGCCTCCCGGACGCAGGTCCTTGCAGGCCACATATCCGGTGATTTGGGACGCTTAACTTCCAGGTGGCTAGCACTGACTCTGAAGGAACTAAACTTGCCAAGGCGATTGAACTTCTCTACTGTATAGCTGCCCACTCCCGTTGGTCTCTTTATCTCACTCAAAATCTGTTTACGTGTGATATCCCCATAGATGGACACATATATGCCGCTTCGTTGAAAGGGAAAGATGCCTTCTGATGTCATTCGACCTGTTCCAAAGTAGAGCTATTTCGTTCTTTTACGGTCGACTTTCTGATATTTCCCGCCTTCCAGGTCATTTCCGTTACCAATGCAATTAACTGCAGACACTCCGGCTACGTCTTGTTTGTGTTGAGCAGGCGATTTGACCTCCGTACCCTGCTTATCAGCTGCCTTTAGTAAGTGAAGCTTCTTTGTTGGGTCGGTACTCTCGTGTGGTTCCGAGTCTACCCCAAAACAGCCTTTTATCCTTTTTATCATAGTGGCTAAACCGCCATTAGGTTTCATTCACCCCTTGCACACATTGCCACACTGCAACATGAAATTCATCCCACTTGTCATCCTTAACTTCCCAATTCCGCTCGCGACCTTTTCGCTTGGTCACACATATCTTCTGCTGTTCATCACTTCTGTAATTCATCACTGTATGTGATGGTCACTTGTAACATCAATCAAGCACTCCTCGTTCACTCACATGCTTCTCACTTGATTACGGGCTCTTTCATTGACAAGCATGAGTAGAGTAAAGTACTCAAAAACGCGGATTAGTGAAGGATTATAGATAGGGATAAATAGAGTTACTTTTGGTGAGCGAACTAGGGCGCGATGCTGCAACTCGACTCAACCGGAGAAAACGAGGGGGGGGGTAGGGTACCGGA
>SDVV010024820.1:0-12522 GCA_016164225.1 Gammarus roeselii
ATGTGTATGTTTTATATTGTGACAAACAGAACTGGTGTATGATCAGTTGCCTGAAGCACAAATTTTCAAGCTTTTTTTCCGCTTTATTATTTTGCCGGTCTTTGCAGTCTGACATGCTATGGCATTTGTGCCTCCTGTCATGCTCTGCACTCTGGACTTGCTGGTATGTGGGGTGGTCTTGGGGCAACCAAGGTGAGGAACTTGACACACCATAATGTTGAACCCTTGATTATTGATTCACTTGGGGAAAAACACACATTTATATACATATGTATATCTACTTACTTTGGTTTTTGCGGGTTCTCTATCTTCAGGAATGGCCACTTCAATGGCGTCAAGGATCATTCTTCAATATGTTGTCAATACACACTCACCATGTAAACTATAATGCTAGTTCTACGTCAACCTATGTGAGCTTGTGCGGGTTAATCTGTCTACCTATCTTGAACTAACCATCTACTTCTTCTAGTCAACATTGTCTAGTCATAAGTGGTGTGAAGATCTTCATTGCAGATGCATCCTACACAGATGTATCCTATGTTGTGGGAGCACTTGATTTCGAACAACACACTCTCAGGCATACCAATGCGTACTAACTGCCCCCTAGGTTCAATCAGAAAAATTACCTCACTCACAAGGAAAGTTGAATAAAAGGAATAAAAGAGCCACCTTTATCTAATCACTTCACTACAAAATTGTCGGAATTTGTGGGCAAGTTTATGCCCCTCCGCAGCGACCAAGTTAGAAAATGAACAAAAACCTGAAACTGTAGGTTAAAAATAAATTTGGTTAGAAGAACAAAAAAAATGAGAGCACACATCCTACCAAGCAACACAATCTGGAAGCCAGCAAAGTAGATACTCTACTATGCAGAGCCTAACTATTGAGTTGAATATGGAGGAGGTAAATTATTCATTATGTGCCTGTTGGAATGGAGTAGTATATCACTGGTCACTGAATCAACCGAACAGACTCCTGGCATTGCAATCATGTTAGGTAACTTCTTGAGTAAACTTGATTCTATCAACAATCTTTCTGGTTTTGAATTGGATTTAAAAACTTGTTTTGTTGAATCCCAATTGTCCCTAGGTTGCCAGACCCAGCAACCAGAACCCGCAAGTCCAACAACTCTTGGCGCCAAAACACATGTGCTAACTTTCTCAAGACACCTGTCATGAAAGAAGATTTACCTCTACTCTAATAACCACACATACACTTTCTTATCATAATTTAATCATATTACCGTAAAACCATGATACACATTCAACTGCTATATTTACCTTAGTGATTTATTCCCAAATGAGGGGACTAGTTTTACTTCATACTATAATGAGAGGGAAACTGACCAGGCAAGCATGGTGGTGGGCAAACCTTCAGAGAAGAAGGAAGAAAGGAGAGGGGAGGGGGTCAAAGAACCACTGCCTCACCAAAGGACAACCGTCACATACATGCTGAACCAGATGGCTCCCATAAACAATGTATAGGTTACAGTTTTCTTCCCTCTGACAAGGCATTCTTGCTGCTGAAGCTGCTGCCCTTTGTAGTCTGACTGCCTTTGACTTGCAATCAGCTGTTGTACTTGAGCTGTCTCCCTTGTCACAGGTTATTACATTTGCAGCTCCCCCAAGGGCTCAGCATACCCAGTTGTCAGGTGCATTGAACCAGGAGAGTCCAGCACAGCCATGCGCGCCAGTACCTAAATGACTCTACAGAACAACAACGGGAAGATGCTGGAAGGGATAAGCCCCATTGGCTTCCAGAGAACAAACCCAAAACTACAACCCCGCAGAAAACCATGAAAGTAAATACATATACACATTTACATATATAAAAACAGAAACAAACAACTGGACGAATCACACCACTGACTCGCTAACAAGACTGGGAATGCAAGACCTTAGCACTCAAACAACCTTTTCTCTATAAACTCAGCCAACCCTGCCTTGAAAGTAGAAATGGTAGCAGACTTGACGATAGCAGCAGGCAGCTCATTCCATATCCTAATGCATCAAACATTAAAAAACCTCTTTGCCACATCCTCAGAGCAGCGGGGCATCAAGAGTTGGTGCTGATGTCCCCGCGTCCTACCATCCAGCAACCTTAGGAACAGAATGGACAAATGAAAACCCTCCATGTCACAACACAGAATTCTCCAATACTTTATGAGATCACTTCTCAGTAACCTGCCCTTGATTTAGAACAAATTGAGAGCCATCAGCCTGTCATGGTGAGACATCTCAGACAGACCATGCACCTGTTTGGTCCACCTCCTCTGAACAGACTTGAGCAATTTCACATCCTGGACATAACCAAGATTCCACACACAGGAGCAGTAATCAAGAATGGGCCTGACATGTGCCACAAAGAGTGTGACCATAAAATTTGAGTTTCTATTCACTGTTGACCTAAGCAAATCACTACAAAGACCAGCAGCTTGTCTCACAACTTCTCTGACATGGTCATGAAACTCAAGACCAACATCCACATGAACTCCAAAATCGCGATGAACTTGGACAAACTCCAACACAAGCATCCCTAAGAGTGTAAACAGCCTCTGCACCGGGACCAATCCAACCAGCAAAATGTCCTCTGAAACGTAAAACAACACACTTGCTTGTAGGGTTCAATGACAAATTCCATGATGATGCAGTCTGGAATATTTAGTCAAGTGTTACCTGCAAAGCAAACACACCACCAGCAACATCATGACGTTTGAAAGACAAATAAATTTTATAAGCATTAGCAAATGCACCAAACATAGATACAAGGCCCTCCGTCAAAAAATTAACATATACGAGAAAGAGGACTGGACCAAAGACTGAACCCTGTGGAATCTCACTCAGAACATCCCTCCGCTCACTATTCACTCCATCAACGCCAACACATAATTCAAGAATCAAGAAAACTACCAATCCACCTCAACACAACCACAGAAACTCCAAGTGCCAGCAACTTCAGAAGCAAAATGGGATGGGAAACAACATCAAATGCCTTTGAAAAATCAAACATGGTCATATCTACAACCAAACCAGCATCAACAGACTTAACTACATCTGAATAGACCAGCAACATCTGATCCCCTGTGACCCTGCAAATTTTGTTCCCTTGCCCTTCATCTAAATCCGGCACCCCTGGGGTGCCTGGTTTGGTTCCGGCAACTCTGGAGAAACTTCTGAAAATTCTCTCGCTTGCACCTTACTTATAATGGATGAAGTAATACTACCGGTCAAATGACAGTCCCATCACATGTTTTTAATTTCAGGCTTTGTATGTGACCATCTTTTTCTTTGTGAAGGCCAATCACTGGGCCTAGGCTCCATAGTTGCCTGGGACCTTCATCGTGGATCTGAACAATCTCACCCACTTTAGGTGCGATGATTTCCCTGGCATCTACGGCGTTATGCGTTAGAATACTCATTTCTGAACCTTGTTTGGAAATGGTGCAAAATCCTTTGGACGTTTCTTTGGCGGTGTGAGAGAAGTTCTGCCATGAACATAGAGGGATCAAGTTCTTCTTCTGGATCAGGCATTGCGACAGATATGCTGTCCAAATAAAATCCAAGCATCAGCTAGGATGGTGTCTGTGGTTGATAGTCATAGTCTGAGATGAATGTTAGCGGATGGTCATTGAAGTACGCTTCTATCTCACAAAATAAGGTTTTGTGAAGACACAGTTTGACCATCTTTACTATCCTCATAAAAAAAACTCCAAATCATGTGACCCGGCTGGGGTTTAAATGCCACTTGCATTTATTTTGATTCTGGGTATTCCATACATTGTGATGTTCCTCCCAAGATTGCTGGATCTTGGCAGAACTCACAAATTTTGATTTGTCATGACTAATCAACATTTGGGGATAGGAACCACGAGCTGATAATCTTTGAAGGGTTCTTAGGAATGCTGCTGCGGACAAGTCCATGGCAACTTCCAGGTGAACTGCTGAAGTGAATGCGCAGGTGTATAAGGCAATATACCTTATGGCAACTTGAGTCTCGTCCTTAACATAAAGGGGACCGGCATAATCCACACCAGTTAGCGTCGACCGGGGTGACTCCCCGCATTTTGCGCATACTTTGAAATAACTCAAAAAGTACGCGGCCAAGAATCTTCGTATTTACGGTGTGTATAGCTACTATTATGACCATGGAGCACCATAAGTTTCAACATTCTATCAATAGCCAAAAAAAAGTATAATTTACGAAAAACCGTGCGGCGAGCTACGACCCCAAATCAGGGGTGACTCCCCGCACCAAACGGGGTGACTCCCCGCACCAAACGGGGTGACTCCCGGCACCCCCCATTTATCTATAATTGAAACCAAAATTGAAAGTTTGAGAGTACCAATAGATAGAGCGTGCCTATGTTAGTATATATCAGTTGCTTAAAATAAAATGAAATTTTACGTTAAATATTACGTCTGTGACAAGTGTTTCTGATGCTTGTCATTTGCTGCCGTCATACCCGACTGTCGAAGGATTCTTTTCCCAATTTCGTCGCGGGAAACGAAGTTTTTCTTCACTAATTGCAATCTAACTTTACTGGAAGTCATTTCTCCACATCTTAAACTAATTATGACCCTAAAGTATCAGTAAATGAGCAAATATTACGAAAAAACAATGTTTTTAATATTACGATAAAACGTGTAAAAAATGTATTTTGTCAATTTTATAGCAAACTTATTGCATTAACATGAAAACAAGTCAAGCTAGGTAAGGGATTGTTGTCTCGACATGAAAATGTGATGAAAATTTTTGTTCCTGAGCATTAAACATAAGTTAACCCTTAGGCCTAGACATGTCACCATGTGTTAAAAAAATCAGGTCATTATAAAATTAGTTACGCATATTGAAATTAGCTGTGGTGTCATTATTGTGGGTTAGTTACTTCCAAATGTCATCATATGTGTGTAGAATTGCATTTGATTACTTTTCATTGAAGAAAAACAAAAATATTTGATAACGAAATAGGTGCGGGGAGTCACCCTCGATTTTTTTTTCACCTGGGGTGACACCCCCCAGTTGTATATTTGTATATATCTACAAAAGTTTACATTTTTTCCCAAAATCCTTCATACGCAACGAACTACACTATATTCCGAGTATCACCACCAAATTTGGTCATAATCCAATGGAAACTCTAGCCACAGCATCAAAGTTTGCGGAACGTAAATTTTTCCAAACCAAAATTTTTGGGGACCTGTAAAACACACCATTGGCGATTTTTCATAAATTCTGTGCGCGTATCAAATTTCTATAAGTAGCTGATACTTACTAACAAAGACCTGCTCTTTCAAGCCCCATAGTCAAACGGTGACATTTCCGACGTCTTGGTGCCCAAAAGGAGGGTGCTAGCAGTCACCCCGCACTTCCGACTGCGGGGAGTCACCCCGGTCGACGCTACCACAAAAGGAAGTGACTGAGTAACTTTATAACTAGGTAGAGGAGGGGTTGGTAGCCCACGGAGATGCGTACTACATTCTCATTTACATTGTATGCACTTTTTAATTATATATGTTCTTGACTCGTTGTTGGGCTCTTGGTATGTAGCGTTGACTGGGGTGACTCCCAGCGTTTGTCAACAGGGTGACTTCCCGCACCCCCCTTTTGGGCACCAAGACGTCAGAAATGTCACTGTTTGAATACGAGGCTTGAAAGGGCAGGTCTTTGTTAGTATCTATTAGCTACTTATAGAAATTCAATATGCTCTCAGAATTTATGAAAAATCGCCTTAGTGTAGGTGTGTTTTTCACGCCCGTGATAATTTTTGTTTGGAAAAATCTATATTCTGCTAACTTTTATGCTGTGGCTAGAATTTTTGATGGATTATGGCCAAATTTGGTTGTGATACTCATAATATGTTGTAGTTTGTTGCAGAAGAAGGATTTTGGAAAGAAATGTAAGCTTTTATTGACATCTACAAATATACAACTGCAGGGAATCACCCCAGGTGAAAACACGATTGGGGGTGATTCCTTGCACCTATTTTGTGAAAAGTATATTGGTTTTTCTTCAATGAAAAGTTTTTAAATGCAATTCTCTACACATATAATGACATCTGGAAGTAAATGACCCAACATAATGACACCACAGCTAATTTCAAAATCTGTAAATAATTTTGCAATGACCCAATGTTTATAACACATGGTGACAAGTCTAGGCATAAGTGTTAACTTATGTTCAACACCCAGGAACAATTTTTAAAAAATCATATTTACATATCAACATGCCTTGTATGCCTTGTATTAATGTTATTGCAATTAGTTTGCTATAGAATTGAAGAAATTCATTTTACCAGTTATATCATATCAAAAAGATTTTTTTTTTTTTTCGATATTTGCTCATTTACTGATATTATAGGGACATAATTAGTTCAAGGTGTGGAGAAATGACTTTGAGTAAAGTTGGTTAGAGCGTTGAAATCTAAAGAAAATCCGTCCGACGGTCAAGTATGACTGACGCAAAAGACGAGCATCAAAAAGGCCTGTCAGACGTTATATTTTATGTAACATTTTAATTTAAGCTCGAATTTTTAATTTCATTTTGATTATTGCTAGATGGGGGGTGCGGTGAATCACCCCCCAATTATGGGCCATAGCACATCGCACAGTTTTTCATGAAGACTTTTTTTGTTGATGATCGAATGTTGAAACTCATGGTGCTTCATGGTCATAATAGTAGCTATACACACCATAAATACAAAGTTTCTTCGCCACATACTTTTTGAGTTATTTTAAAGTATGTGGAAAATGCTGAGTCACCCCGGTCGACTCTGCAACCTAAGTCCAAGAGCAAAGCTTAGTGCTGTAGTGGTTGTTGACCTGTATATGTCATATGTGTGTATATGTGTGTGTATATATGTATGTGTATGTTTTATATTGTGACCAACATAACTGCTGTATGATCAGTTGCCTGAAGCACAAATTTCCAGTTTTTTCCCGCTCCATTGTTTTGCCGGTCTTTGCAGTCTGGCGTGCTGTGGCATTTGTGCCTCCTGTCATGCTCTGCACTCTGGCCTTGCTGGGGTGTGGGGTGGTCTTGAGGCAACCAAGGTGAGAAACCTAATTAATTCAATAAAAGTTTTACGTTCTTATTCCAGCCTAGGTGTTATGGCAGGTCTTGATGATTACCAATTCTATACAAGATTACAAGATCAGGATAATCCTTTTTGGGAGAAGGCAAATCCTGATGATTATCCAACTTCTCAGCAACCAAGTTCTACAAATCCAAACCTTTCTATGCAGAGACCAAGCAACCTTCCACAAAGGTTGCCTGGGTCTATAAGGTATCATCAAGCTCCAGGTAGCTAAAAAAAAAATTACATGCTTCACTTACATAATTTTTTTTTTCCTAAAATGAATTTAATAATATAAGGAAGATTGTGAGATACAGAGTGAATTTTCCAAGTAATAAATATTCATAATTATTCTAGTTGCTGATGTATATAATGTATAACTGCTTTAATTTTAACTCTTGTTGTGACATCCTCGACAACATTTTAGAATAGATGTGCAAGCCAATTGAATGGTGTTTTGGCCTCACTTGCTAACTGTTTTCTAGAATTTGGTATTTGTACTGCAATGTTAATGTTTAATTTTTGTTTCAACCTGATGATTCCTTTTGCAGCCACAGCAGAAGGATCTTCAGAGAAGTATGCTGAACTCTCCATTGGACTGGTTGGTCTTCTGGCTGATAACTTGCTGAGTCACCCTTTTATTGTGCTCCGAAGGGTTTGCCAGGTAAGCTTGAGCCATAATCAAGTTGATCTGTTTTATGGGTGGTACCTGTCATTTATTAACATGAAAATGCAGGATTTTTTCTTCAAGCAAGTGGAACTGCATTTGGATGCTCTACTCCATCTTTCAGTTGAGCTGTGCCAAAGTATTTGTATCTGTGGGGTATTAATGTTTTTTGTTGATATGAACATTGAAAGCAACCAAAAATTAGCTACTTAAGCAATGCTATCACCCTCCCACCCCCCCCACACACACATACACACAGCACCTTAGGATATATCCTTTGACATGATAGTGAAATACTTGAATAATTTCCTCATTAATGCTCCAGACCTCAGCATCCCAAAAGTACAGAGAACACAATGGGCGGGGAAAACGCCTTGGTAGAACCCTCCTTGCCTGATTAAAAAATGACAACAAATGCTCACCTACAATCAATTCCAATGCAGCAATACCTAAGCAGATCAATTTACTTAGAAACAAGATCAGGAAAAATTATGAAATGCCATTTCCTATTTAAAAAAAATCATGAGAGAACTTTGTGTCATCAATATGAGCACCCCCATGTTTAAAATATGATCCCTTGTACAAACATTGACTGGAAAATACAGTCTTCATTCCCCTCCAATTTTAAGAATAAATGAAATATCTCACACCAACTTGCAGGAAGCCTGGGAACATTTTGTATATAACCCATTACTCTGCTATTAGTTCAAATTCTTTGTATTGCCCA
The DNA here is from genome assembly GCA_016164225.1 of Gammarus roeselii. Taxonomy (NCBI): domain Eukaryota; kingdom Metazoa; phylum Arthropoda; class Malacostraca; order Amphipoda; family Gammaridae; genus Gammarus; species Gammarus roeselii. The sequence goes on from SDVV010024820.1 coordinate 8,467, forward strand.
ACTTTCCTCAACACGAAACATACTGCATAACAAAATCATGTAGATTTTTCCATAAAGCACCCTACAGCTTATAATGAACTAATTGCTCAGCGCTTGAACATGAGGCCCCCCATAAGGGGCGGTCCAGGTTGAGGCACTTTTTAAAATCATTGCAAATAGATCTTTACCAACACAAGCATAACAAAGGATAATGGATCTTATTAACAGCTGTTATACATTCTGGGCAACACTGCTTCAACATAGGGCCAACCTTTATCAATATAGGGCCAGCAGAGTGCGTCAACACTGAGCCATTCAGACTAAATGTCCAGTGCGGATTAGAGTTACTCCAAATAGTTATCCTTGCCGAGTTATGGAAAATTTATTGACCACGGAGTTGCATATATTTCACAGCTCAAACTGTGGAGTTTTGTACTGAAGCATAACCTCTTGTTGCGGAGATGTTGAGCGGAGGAGGGGGAAGAGATGTTTATAGGCGTAGCTGTGGAGCAGCACAGACCCTCTCACTGACGTGCGTGCAGCAAGAGACCTTGAGAGTCAACACTGTCTGTTCCCAGGCAGCGGCGTAGTTCAACATTACGCGGCTGCTTGGCAGTGGTGTGCTGCATTCAAGACTGACGGTTCCCACGCAGCGGCGTAGTTCAACAATACCCTGCTGCGTAAAGTCGGGCTTATATATGTTGAAATATATCAAATAACATGCGGGGTCATGAGGTGCAAGAGCAGTTGCCAAATATACGCATGTTTGACACCTTGTAAAAGAAAATTCATGGCAAATTTTCAGGAATAAAAAATAAGAAAAAATATGTTGATAATTATCATGTGGGAAGCCCACAATTCTATCTCTTCAACTGTTTGACCTTTGAGCATTTTTGTGATAGCTACTGTGTCAACATAGGGCCAGGTGCGTCAACATAGGGCATTGCAGAAAGTGTTGACGCTCCAGGTTCTCCCCCTCCTTACAATGGAAAAAAGGTCTGAGGATATTTTCATGGTCACATACTGAAAGATGACAAATTTTCTGATGGTTTAGGTTTATATCCAACGTTTTAGGCCTTACGACCCGGCATCACGATTTTTAAAAAATGAAAAGTGGCAAAAAAGTTTGTCAACATTGGGCCCCCTACCCTATTTGTTGTAATTTGATGATCAGGGAGCCTGGGAATGCAAACGACACAGTTCTTGTTGTATTTGACCTTCTGAGGTCATTTGATACAACTTGGCACTACAGTACTTATACTCTGAGGAATCAATATGATTAAACTTTGTGGTCCTTCAGCACTATATTCTATCGGATAGGACTTTGTGCCAATAGACTTTTCTCTTTGTTGGCTGATGAGAAAAGTTCCTGCCACCGTCAATAGCACCTTATACATTGACAACTTCACGATCTGCTTGTTGGCACCAGCAGTACCCCAATACCAGCATCAACTACAGATTGAAATTAGTTGAGTTTGTTACCTAGACAGAATCTCAAGGATTTATAATTTTGCAAAACAAAAACAAAATGTTTGCTCCACACCCACATGCTACCATTATCAGATTCCATAGACTAATGTTCCCTTCACTAACTATGGTCCTCAGTTAGGACTAATATTTGACCAAAAATTTACTATTAAATACCACATACAGCAACTATAAATAGATTGTACACATTGATTTATCATTCTTTGAATCTTATTGCACTTCACCTTAGGTACAGATGGAACATCATTTGCATCTAATCTAAACTGGAACCTGAGAACTTAATCTACTGCTTTGTAAAATCCATTAGATATCCTCAAAACATTAAAACCAGTACATGTGCTGCACTTTGCATTTGCACTTGAATTCTTTGTTCCTCCCTTTTGTGAACCTTTAATGGGAAATTAGTGAACCCAATCTTGCCCATCATCATGAACAAATTGCTTCTCAATGTAACTTGCATTCTTGCTGGTCCTACATCCTTCTTTTACCACCATCTTTGTGTATTGAGCTCATCTATACTGATTTTGAACTACTGTGTATCATGGTGGACCCTCTCCAGCATGATGAGTCCTCATCTGGCATCATCTGAAAATATATTTGCCCTCGAAAAATTTGAGCTATATTTAGAGCTCATTGGAAATTTTCGAAGCTGATAGCATACATGCGTTGTTGCTAGGAGACATCTGACATCACCAGTTTCCACTGCTGATTTCTGGACTGTTGTCAATGCTTGCTTAGTGCAGACAATATCCAATATCTAGAATGTTAGTGATTTGCGTAGTACATTTTAGACCCAGAGACCTTCTACAATTGCTACCCAATTAGTTCAACAATTTTCTGCTGGGTTGTATACATATCCTCCAGAAACAAGAATGTTTCTTTGTGCATGGTTTTGGGTGATGTGTGGATGGCTGTTGTGGCGGGATATTTTCTGTGGCGTGTGAACCAGAGACACACGCCAAAGGTCCATTCTGAAATTGCCTACTCCTGAGCAGAAAGTCTGACCTGGATGGAGTGTCCATACACACACACTTTCCTAGGAGCTGATTTCTGGACTTGACTGATGCACTCCTTCATAAGCAATTCAGTGTGGAACCAATTTCGGGGTAGCTAAATCTGACCTACACATCTCTTAGCTGAAGTTTAATGATCTGAATTGATCATATTATTATTAAATCTTTCATTTCCATCGTCTAGCAATGGGTTTTCAGTACTTGGGTCTAACACATCAAACTTGAATTTTTAAGTGCCGTATTTGAATTAGCGAAGCGAGAAATAAAAATGAATTTGTGACAGCACATCTCCTGTCGGCGGCCGATTTGTAGCTACTTCGAATCCTGTCTTGTCTAACTAGTGATTCTATTGTATTTGAGGATCACTCTTTCTATTCTATTTTAAATAAAACTCGATGTGTGTGAACCTTTGGCTTAACCATACTTTGATTCAAACTAGATGCAGATAACTGATAAATTGTCAATGACTGAATGCTCAAATAGTTTTCAATTTGATGTTCACTACTTGGACATTTACTCCAATGCAATTTTGAAATCCCTGTTACTTGAGATTCATAACTACAGATATGAGCCCCCGCCATCTCAACTTGTCTTGTGGGCAATATCTACAGTGACTGATGTTGATTTTGATACCATAACTTGATTTTTTTTGTAAATCAAGTGCGTTTGTGGGGCTCTCCTATATTGATGGCTGTGGGCTGGAATACCTTGTGTTTCTTCCACTCTTGACTAATGGGTATGAGCGATTCTACTATAGCTGGTTTGTCCAGGCCAACTAATGATGCCATCACCACCTTGATTGAGCCCCATCCTACTAATCAATTGCCAAGCACACTAGCTACTGATTAGTGCTCCTGCCACCAGAGTTCTTGTAGCTGGGACCAAGAGCTCTTACCTTTGATCTCTTACCTTTGCAGCCCCCTCCAGCAGGTCCACATCAAGTGGGGAGCAGCAGAGCCGGGGGAGGCCAGCACAGCTATGCGCGCCAGTATGCTGTTGAGAACAGCATTCATTCATTCATTCCTTACAGACTTGAGACCTTGGTTGAAGTCGTGGTTGCTAAAGGCTGCAATGAATAATATCACATTTTTTCCTCGGCAATCGCCACTGCATTGGCTGCATTGCAACTGTTGTTTCAGGTTATGCCTCCACTATTCCTTTTATCTTTAAAATGTGGATTTCCCTTGTTATGGTATGTTCTTACTCTATGCACTTAGCCTTGTTCATGAAAAGGCCTAAGGTTACAACTGATTTGGATTGATATGCTTTTTATTGTACCTCATTGGGGTTTGAATATGCCATTCCCTTGCTGCTTGCCAACCCACTTGACTGCAGCGCCCTAATTTTTCTTTTTGGTTAGGGATCACAACCTGATCCACTTTATTGGGACCCAGCATTCTTGTGTGCTGACTTCTTCCCTAGCCCCAACTCTGTGCCGTCAAGTCTTGTCGGCTACCAACACTGCCTAATCCGCACAACGCTTTCTGCCACTCAACTTCCCCCACCTCTGGCTGCTATCTCAGCTTTCACCAAGGATTGGCCTTAGATGATCTATGGACACCTTTCTTCTGGCTTC
>SDVV010024821.1:0-12522 GCA_016164225.1 Gammarus roeselii
TTTGAGTTGTTTTAGTTGTTTTTTAGTTGTTTTAGATGTTTTAGTTGTTGTAGGTGTTTTAGTTGTTTAGTTTTTATAGGGGGGTTTTGGTTGTTTTAAGTGTTCTAGTTGTTTTAGTTGTTGTCGTTGTTTTAGTTGTTTTAGTTGTTGTAGTTGTTTGAGTTGTTCTAGTTGTTTTTAGTGGTTTTAGGTGTTTTAGTTGTTGTCGGTGTTTAGGTGTTTTATGTGTTATAGTTGTTTATTGGTTTTAGGTGATATAATTATTGTCGTTGTTTTAGTTGTTTTTGTTGTTTTAGTTGTTTTAGGTGTGTTAGTTGTTAAAGGTGTTTGAGTTGTTCTAGTTGTTTTAATTGTTTTACTGGTTTTAGTTGTTATAGTTGTTATAGTTGTATTAGTTGTTTTAGTTGTTTCAGTTGTTTCAGTTGTTTTAGTTGTTCTAGTTGTCATAGTTATTTTAGTTGTTGTATTTGTTTTACTTGTTTTAGTTGTTTTAGTTGTTTTAGTTGTTATAGTTGTTTGAGTTGTTTTAGTTGTTTCTACTTGTTTTACGTGTTCTAGTTGTTGTAGGTGTTAAGGTAATTTATGTGTTATAGTAGTATTAGTTGTTTTAGGTGATATAATTGTTGTAGTTGTTTGTGTTGTTTTAGTTGTTATAGTTGTTATAGGTGTGTTAGTTGTTAAAGGTGTTTCAGTTGTTATAGTGTTTTTAGTTGTTTCAGTTGTTTTAGTTGTTCAAGTTGTTAAGTTGCTTTAGTTGTTATAGTTGTTTAGGTTGTTTATAGTTGTTTTAGTGGTTTTAGTTGTCATAGTTGTTTCTGTTGTTGTAGTTGTTTTAGTTGTTTCTAGTTGTTTTAGGTGTTTAAGTTGTTGTAGGTGTTATAGATGTTTTAGGTGTTTTAGTTGTTCTAGTTGTTTAGTTGTTTCAGTTGTTTTAGTTGTTTTAGTCGTTTTAGTTGTTATGGTTGTTTTAGTTGTTTTAGTTGTTTGAGTTGTTTAGTTGTTTTAGTTGTTTTAGTTGTTATAGTTGTTGTAGGTGTTGTAGTTGTTTTTAGTTGTTCATAGTTGTTTCAGGTGTTTTAGTTGTTGTATGTGTTATAGTTGTTTTAGGTGTTTTAGTTGTAGTAGGTGTTTACGTGTTTTATGTGTTTTAGGTGTTTTAGTTTTTTTTAGTTGTTTTAGATGTTATAGTTGTTGTAGTTGTTTTAGTTGTTATAGTTGTTTTAGTTGTTGTAGTTGTTTCAGTTGTTGTGGTTGTTTTAGTTGTTATAGTTGTTACAGTTGTTTCAGTTGTTTCAGTTGTTCATAGTTGTTTTAGGTGTTTTAATTGTTGTATGTGTTATAGTTGTTTTAGGTGTTTTAGTTGTAGTAGGTGTTTACGTGTTTTATGTGTTTTAGGTGTTTCAGTTGTTATAGATGTAATAGTTGTTGTAGTTGTTTTAGTTGTTTTAGTTGTTATAGGTGTGTTAGTTGTTTAAGGTGTTTTAGTTGTTATAGTTGTTTTAGTTGTTTAGTTGTTTTAGTTGTATATAGTTTTTTATGTGTTTTAGTTGTTATAGGTGTTTAGGTGTTTTATGTGTTTTAGGTGTTTTAGTTGTTTTAGGTGTTATAGTTGTTGTAGTTGTTTTATTTGTTTAGTTGTTTTAGTTGTTTTAGTTGTTATTGGTGTGTTAGTTGTTTAAGGTGTTTTAGTAGTTAAAGTTGTTTAGTTGTTTTAGTTGTCGTTAGTTGCTATATTTGATTTAGTTGTTTTAGTTGTTATAGTTGTTAAACTTGTTTTAGTTGTTGTAGTTGTTTAAGTTGTTTGTAGTTGTTATGGGTGAATTAGTTGTTGAAGGTGTTATAGGTTTTTATTTTGTGTTTTAGTTTTTGTAGTTGTTTTAGTTGTTTTAGTTGTTTAGTTGTTATAGTGGTTTTAGTTGTTTTAGCTGTTTAGTTGTTTCAGTTGGTTTAGGTGTTTTAGTAGTTGTAGTTGGTTTAGTTGTTTTAGTTGTTTTAGTTGTTTTAGTTGTTTTAGTTGTTATAGTTGTTTAAGTTGTTTTAGTTTCTTTAGATGCTCTAGTTGTTTTAGGTGTTCTAGTTGTTATAGTTGTTTCAGTTGTAATAGTTGTTTTAGTTGTTGTAGGTGTTTTAGTTGTTATAGTTATTATAGTTGTTTAGGTGTTTTTAGTTGTTTTAGTTGTTTTAGACGTTTTAGTTGTTTTAGTTGTTATAGGTGTTTTAGTTGGTATAGGTGTTCTAGTTGTTTTAGTTGTACTATTTGTTTTAGTTGTTATAGTTGTTTTAGTTGTTATAGTTGTTTTAGATGTGATAGTTTTTTCAGTTGTTAAAGTTGTTTTAGTTGTTTTAGTTGTTTTAGGTGTTATAGTTGTTATAGTGGTTTCAGGTGTTTTAGTTGTTCAAGTTGTTGTAGGTGTTGAGTTGTTTCTAGTTGTTTTAGTTGTTTATGTGTTCTAGTTGTTGAAATGTTTTAGTTGTATTAGATGTTTAGGTGTTATAGTTGTTTCAGGTGTTTTAGTTGTTCCAGGTGTTTAAGTTGTTCTAGTTGCTTTAGATGTTGTACTTGTTTCAGTTGTTATAGTTGTTATTGTTGTTTTGGTTGTTTAGTTGTTTTAGTTGTTATAGGGGTTATAGTTTTTTTATGTGTTTTAGTTGTTTTAGTTGTTTCAGTTGTTTTAGTTGTTTTAGTTGTTCTAGTTGTTCTAGTTGTTCTATTTTTTTTAGGTGTTTTAGTTGTTAAAGGTGTTCTAGTTGTTTTAGTTGTTTTAGTTGTTATAGTTGTCCTATTTGTTTTTTGGTGTTTTAGTTTTTTTAAGTGTTTTAACTGTTGTAGGTGTTTTAGTTGTTTCAGGTGTTTTTGTTGTTTTAGTTGTATATGTTATTGTTTTTTAGTTGTTATAGTTGTTTTAGTTGCTATAGTTGTTTTGGGGGTTATAGTTGTTGTAGTTGTTTCAGGTGTTTTGGTTGTTCAAGTTGTTTAGTTGTTTTTAGGTGTTTTAGTTGTTCAAGGTGTTTTAGTTGTTGTAGTTGTTTTAGTTGTTTTAGTTGTTGTAGGTGTTGTAGTTGTTTTTAGTTGTTCTAGTTATTGTAGTTGTTTTAGGTGATATAGTTGTTTAAGGTGTTATAGTTGTTCTAGTTGTGTTAGTTGTTTTAGTTGTTTAGTTGTTATAGTTGTTATAGTTGTTCTAGTTATTTTAGTTGTTTCCGGTGATATAGTTGTTTAGGTATTTTAGTTTTTTTAGGTGTTTTAGTTGTTTAGTTGTTATAGTTGTTTGGTTGTTTTAGTTGTTTTATGTGTTTCAGTTGTTTTAGTTAATAAAGTTGTTTTAGTTGTTTTAGTTGTTATGGGTGTTTTAGTTGTTTAGGTGTTTTAGTTGTTTTAGTTGTTATAGTTGTTCTAGTTGTTTTAGTTGTTAAAGTTGTTTTAGTTGTTATAGTTGTTTTAGGTGTTTTATGTGTTTTGTTGTTTTAGTTGTTATGGTTGTTATAGTTGTTTAGTTGTTTTAGGTGTTTTGATTGTTTTAGTTGTTATAGTGGTTTTAGGTGTTTTAGTTGTTTTAGTTTTTTTAGTTGTTTCAGTTGTTATAGTTGTTATCGGTGTTTTAGTTATTTTAGGTGTTATAGGTGATCTAGTTGTTATAGTTGTTTTAGTTGTTATATTTGTTTTAGTTGTTATAGTTGTTTTAGTTGTTTAGTTGTTTAAGTTGCTATGGTTGTTTTAGTTGTTATAGTTGTTTAGTTCTTTAAGTTGTTTTTAGTTGTTTATATTTGTTTTATGTGTTTTAGTTGTTGTAGGTGTTATAGTTGTTTTGGGTGTTTTAGTGGTTATAGTGGTTTTAGTTGTTTTAATTGTTATAGTTGTTTCAGTTGTTTAGTTGTTTTTTAGTTGTTTTATGTATTTTAGTTGTTGTAGGTGTTTTAGTCGTTTTAGTTTTTATAGGGGGGTTTTAGTTGTTTTATGTGTTCTAGTTGTTTTAGTTGTTTTAGTTGTTTTAGTTGTTTGAGTTGTTCTAGTTGTTTTTAGTTGTTTTAGGTGTTTTAGTTCATTTCTTATAGTTGTTAATTGGTTTTAGGTGATATAATTGTTGTAGTTTTTTTTAGTTGTTTTAGTTGTTTAGTTGGTTTAGTTGTTTTAGGTGTGTTAGTTGTTAAAGGTGTTTGAGTTGTTCTAGTTGTTTTAGTTGTTCAACTGGTTTTAGTTGTTATAGTTGTTATAGTTGTTTTAGTTGTTGTAGTTGTTTCCGTTGTTTTAGTTGTTTTAGTTGTCATAGTTGTTATAGTTGTTGTAGTTGTTTTATTTGTTTATAGTTGTTTTAGGTGTTTAAGTTGTTGTAGGTGTTATAGGTGTTTTAGGTGTTATAGTTGTTCTAGTTGTTTTAGTTGTTTCAGTTGTTTAGTTTTTATAGGGTTTTTTAGTTGTTTTATGTGATTGAGTTGGTTAAGTTGTTGTAGTTGTTTTAGTTGTTTTAGTTGTTTTAGTTGTTATAGTTGTTATAGTTGTTTGAGTTGTTTTAGCTGTTTTTTATTTGTTTTACGTGTTCTAGTTGTTGTAGGTGTTAAGGTGTTTTATGTGTTACAGTAGTTTTAGCTGTTTTAGGTGACATAATTGTTGAAGTTGTTTGTGTTGTTTTAGTTGTTTTAGTTGTTATAGGTGTGTTAGTTGTTAAAGGTGTTTCAGTTGTTATAGTTTTTTTAGTTGTTTTAGTTGTTTAAGTTGTTAAGTTGCTTTAGTTGTTATAGTTGTTTAAGTTGTTTATAGTTGTTCTAGTTGTTTTAGTTGTCATAGTTGTTTCAGTTGTTGTAGTTGTTTTAGTTGTTTTAGTTGTATTAGGTGATTAAGTTGTTGTAGGTGTTATAGATGTTGTAGGTGTTTTAATTGTTTTAGTTGTTATAGATATTTTAGGTGTTTTAGTTGTTTTAGTTGTTTTAGTTGTTCCAGTTGTTTTAGTTGTTATAGGTGTTTTAGTTGTCTTAGGTGTTTTAGGGGTTTTAGTTGTTATAGATGTTTTAGTTGTTATAGTTGTTTTAGTTGTTATGGTTGTTTTAGTTGTTGTAGTTGTTTTAGTTGTTTTGGTTGGTTTAGTTGTTATAGTTGTTTAGTTGTTTTAGTTGTTTTTTGGTTGTTTTTAGTTGTTTATAGTTGTTGTAGGTGTTTTAGTTGTTGTAGGCGTTATAGTTGTTGAGGTGTTTTAGTTGTTTTAGTTATTTTCGTTGCTTTAGTTGTTATAGTTGTTTAGTGGTGTTAGTTGTTTCAGTTGTTATAGTTGTTTTAGTTGTTATAGTTGTTTTAGTTGTTTAAGGTAATCTAGTTGTTTTAACTTTTTTGTTGTTGTTGTTGTTCTAGTTGTTTTAGTTGTTTTAGTTGCTTTAGTTGTTTCAGTTGTTTTAGTTTAAATAGGTGTTTGAGTTGTTGTAGTTGTTTTAGTTGTTATGGTTGTTGTAGGTGTTATAGTTGTTTTAGTTGTTCTAGTTGTTTCAGTTCTTTTAGTTGTTTTAGTTGTCATAGTTGTTTTAGTTGTTGTAGTTGTTTAGTTGTTTATAGTTGTTTTAGGTGTTTAAGCTGTTGTAGGTGTTATAGGTGTTATAGGTGTTTTAGTTGTTCTAGTTGTTTTAGTTGTTTCAGTTGTTTTAGTTTTTATAGGGTTTTTTAGTTGTTTTATGTGTTTGAGTTGTTTAAGTTGTTGTAGTTGTTTTAGTTGTTTTAGTGTTTAGTTGTTATTAGTTTTTTTACGTGTTCTAGTTGTTGTAGGTGTTAAGGTGTTTTATATGTTACAGTAGTTTTAGTTGTTTTAGGTGCTATAATTGTTGTAGTTGTTTGTGCTGTTTTAGTTTTTTTCGTTGTTATAGGTGTATTAGTTGTTAAAGGTGTTTCAGTTGTTATAGTTATTTAGTTGTTTTAGTTGTTTTAGTTGTTTAAGCTGTTTAGTTGCTTTAGTTGTTATAGTTGTTCAAGTTGTTTTAGTTGTTTTAGTTGTCATAGTTGTTTCAGTTGTTGTAGTTGTTTTAGTTGTTTTTAGTTGTTTTAGGTGTTTAAGTTGTTGTAGGTGTTATAGATGTTTTACGTGTTTTAGTTGTTCTAGTTGCTTTAGTTGTTTTAGTTGTTTTAGTTGTTGTAGTTGCTATGGTGGTTTTAGTTGTTTTAGCTGTTTAGTTGTTTCAGTTGGTTTAGTCGTTTTAGTTTTTTTAGTTGTTATGGTTGTTCTAGTTGTTTTAGTTGTTTTAGTTGTTGTAGTTGTTTTAGTTGTTTTAGTTGTTTCAGTTGTTTGAGTTGTTGTAGGTAATGTAGTTGTTTTTAGTTGTTCATAGTTGTTTTAGGTGTTTTAGTTGTTGTATGTGTTATAGTTGTTTTAGTTTTTTTAGTTGTTAAAGTTGTTTGAGTTGTTTGCGTGTTTTTGAGATGTTTAGGTGTTTTAGTTGTTATAGGTGTTTTAGTTGTTTAGTTTTTATAGTTTTTTTTTAGTTGTTTTATGTGTTCTAGTTGTTTTAGTTGTTGTAGTTGTTTTAGTTGTTCAAGTTGTTTTAGTTGTTTGAGTTGTTCTAGTTGTTTTTAGTTGTTTTAGGTGTTATAGTTGTTGTCGGTGTTTAAGTATTTATGTCTTATAGTTGTTTATTGGTTTTAGGTGATATAATTGTTGTAGTAATTTTAGTTGTTTTAGTTGTTTTAGTTGTTTTACTGGTTTTAGTCGTTATAGTTGTTTTAGTTGTTTTAGTAGTTTCAGTTGTTTTTAGTTGTTTTAATTGTCATAGTTGTTTTAGTTGTTGTAGTTGTTTTAGTTGTTCTAGTTGTTTCAGTTCTTTTAGTTGTTTTAGTTGTCATAGTTGTTTCAGTTGTTCTAGTTGTTTTAGTTGTTTTACTGGTTTTAGTCGTTATAGTTGTTTTAGTTGTTTTAGTAGTTTCAGTTGTTTTTAGTTGTTTTAATTGTCATAGTTGTTTTAGTTGTTGTAGTTGTTTTAGTTGTTCTAGTTGTTTCAGTTCTTTTAGTTGTTTTAGTTGTCATAGTTGTTTCAGTTGTTCTAGTTGTTTTAGTTGTTTTACTGGTTTTAGTCGTTATAGTTGTTTTAGTTGTTTTAGTAGTTTCAGTTGTTTTTAGTTGTTTTAATTGTCATAGTTGTTTTAGTTGTTGTAGTTGTTTTAGTTGTTTATAGTTGTTTTAGGTGTTTAAGTTGTTGTAGGTGCTATAGGTGTTTTAGGTGTTTTAGTTGTTCTAGTTGTTTTAGTTGTTTCAGTTGTTTTAGTTTTTATAGGGTTTTTTAGTTGTTTCATGTGTTTTAGTTGTTTAAGTTGTTGTAGTTGTTTTAATTGTTTTAGTTGTTTTAGTTGTTATAGGTGTGTTAGTTGTCAAACGTGTTTCAGTTGTTATAGTTTTTTTAGTTGTTTTAGTTGTTTAAGTTGTTAAGTTGGTTTAGTTGTTATAGTTGTTTAAGTTGTTTATAGTTGTTTTAGTTGTTTTAGTTGTCATAGTTGTTTCAGTTGTTGTAGTTGTTTTAGTTGTTTTTAGTTGTTTTAGGTGTTGCAGTTGTTCGTGTTGTTTTAGTTGTTTTATTTGTTGTAGTTGTTATGGTGGTTTTAGTTGTTTTAGCTGTTTAGTTGTTTCAGTTGGTTTAGTTGTTTAAGTTGTTTTAGTTGTTATGGTTGTTTTAGTTGTTTTATCTAATTTAGTTGTTTTAGTTGTTTGAGTTGTTGTGGGTGTTGTAGTTGTTTTTAGTTGTTCATAGTTGTTTTATGTGTTTTAGTTGGTGTATGTGTTATAGTTGTTTTAGTTGTTTTAGTTGAAGTAGGTGTTTACGTGTTGTATGTGTTTCAGGTGTTTAGTTGTTATAGATATAATAGTTAATGTAGTTGTTTTAGTTGTTATAGTTGTTTTAGTTATTGTAGTTGTTTCAGTTGTTTTGGTTGTTTAGTTGTTATAGTTGTTTAAGTTGTTTCAGTTGTTCATAGTTGTTTTAGGTGTTTTAGTTGTTGTATGTGTTATAGTTGTTTTAGGTGTTTTAGTTGTAGTACGTGTTTACGTGTTTTTTGTGTTTTAGATGTTTTAGTTATTTTAGATGTAATAGTTGTTGTAGTTGTTTTAGTTGTTTTAGTTATTATAGGTGTGTTAGTTGCTTAAGGTGTTTTAGTTGTTATAGTTGTTTTATTTGTTTTAGTTGTTTAGTTGTTTTAGTTGTTTTAGTTGTTTTAGTTGCTTGTAGTTGTTTTATGTGTTTTAGTTGTTGTAGGTGTTTAGGTGTTTTATGTGTTTTAGGTGTTTTAGTTGTTTTACTTGTTATAGTTGTTGTAGTTATTTAGTTGTTTAGTTGTTTTAGTTGTTTTAGTTGTTATAGGCGTGTTAGTTGTTTATGGTGTTTTAGTAGTTATAGTTGGTTAGTTGTTTTAGTTGTTGTTAGTTGTTATATTCGATTTAGTTGTTTTAGTTGTTTTAGTTGTTAAAATTGTTTCAGTTGTTGTAGTTGTTTTAGTTGTTTGTAGTTGTTTGAGGTGTTTCAGTTTTTGTAGGTCTTATAGGTGTTTCTGGTGTTTTAGTTGTTTCAGTTGTTATAGTTGTTTAGGTGTTTTAGTTGTTTTAGTTGTTTTAGTTGTTTTAGATGTTTCAGATGTTCTGGTTGTTATAGTGGTTTTAGTTGTTTTAGCTGTTTAGTTGTTTCAGTTGGTTAAGGTATTTTAGTAGTTGTAGTTTGTTTAGTTGTTTTAGTTGTTTTAGTTGTTTTAGTTTTTTAGTTGTTTAAGTTGTTTTAGTTTCTATAGGTGTTCTAGTTGTTTTAGGTGTTCTAGTTGTTATAGTTGTTTCAGTTGTTATAGTTGTTTTAGTTGTTTTAGGTGTTTTAGTTGTTTAAGTTGTTATAGTTGTTTAGTTTTTTTTGTTGTTTAGTTGTTTTAGATGTTTCAGATGTTCTGGTTGTTATAGGTGTTTTAGTTATTTTAGGTGTTTTAGTTGTTTTAATCGTTTTAGTTGTTATAGTTGTTTTAGTTGTTATAGTTGTTTTAGTTGTTGTAGTTGTTTCAGTTGTTGTGGTTGTTTTAGTTGATATAGTTGTTTTAGTTGTTTTAGTTGTTCATAGTTGTTTTAGGTGTTTTAGTTGTTGTAGGTGTTGTAAGTGTTTCAGGTGTTTTAGTTGTTTTAGTTGCTTTAGTTGTTATAGTTACTTTAGTTGTTTTAGTTGTTTAGTTGTTATAGTCGTTTATGTTATTATAGTTGTTTCAGTTGTTTTTGGTCTTATAGTTGTTTTAGTTGTTTTAGTTGTTATAGTTGTTATAGTTTTTTTAGTTGTTTTAGTTGTTTCAGTTGTTCTAGTTTATATTAGTTGTTCTAGTTTTTATAGGTGTTATAGTTGTTTAATGTATTTTAGTTGTTGTAGTTGTTATAGTTGTTTATAGTTGTTTCAGGTGTTTTAGTTGTTCTAAGTGTTGCAGTTGTTGTTGGTGTTTTAGTTGTTTTAGGCGTTTTAGTTGTTTTAGATGTGATAGTTTTTTCAGTTATTATAGTTGTTTTAGTTGTTTTAGCTGTTTTAGGTGTTATAGTTGTTGAAGTGGTTTCAGGTGTTTTAGTTGTTTAAGTTGTTGTAGGTGTTTGAGTTGTTTTTAGTTGTTTTAGTTGTTTATGTGTTCTAGTTGTTTAAATGTTTTAGATGTATTACGTGTTTAGGTGTTATAAATGTTTCTGGTGTTTTAGTTCTTCCAGGTGTTTAAGTTGTTCTAGTTGCTTTAGATGTTTTACTTGTTTCAGTTGTTATAGTTGTTATAGTTGTTTTAGTTGTTTTAGTTGTTATAGGGGTTATATTTTTTTATGTGTTCTGGTTGTTTTGGTTGGTTTGGTTGTTTTAGTTGTTCTAGTTGTTTTAGTTGATATAGTTTTTGAGTCGTTATAGTTGGTTTTAGTTAGTTCTATGTGTTTTAGTTGTTGTAGGTGTTTTATGTGTTTTAGGTGTTATAGTTGTTTTAGGTGTCATAGTTGTTGTAGTTGTTTCAGTTGTTTTAGTTTTTTTAGTTGTTATAGGTGTGTTAGTTGTTTAAGGTGTTGTAGTTGTTATAGTGTTTTTTAGTTGTTTTAGTTGTTTTAGTTGTTCTAATTGTTTTAGTTGTTTTAGTTGTTATAGTTGTTTTAGTTGTTTTAGTTGTTTTAGTTGTTGTAGTTGTTCTAGTTGTTTATAATATTTTTATGTGTTGTAGTTGTTGTAGGTGTTATAGGTGTTTCATGTGTTTTAGTTGTTCTAAATGTCTTAGTCGTTTTAGTTGTTTTAGTTGTTATAGTTGTTAAAGTTGTTTTAGTGGTTTTAGTTGTTTTAGCTGATATAGTTGTTTCAGTTGGCCAGGGTGTTTTAGTTGTTGTAGTTGTTTTAATTGTTTTAGTTGTTTTAGTTGTTTAAGTTGTTTTAGTTGTTGCAGGTGTTTTAGTTGTTTTAGGTGTTTTAGGTGTTATAATTGTTATAGTTGTTTAGTTGTTTTATGTGTTTTAATTGTTTTAGTTGTTATAGATGTTTTAGGTGTTTAGTTGTTTTAGTTGTTTTAGTTGGTTTAGTTGTTATAGTTGTTTAGTTGTTATAGTAGTTTTTAGTTGTTTTTAGTTGTTGTAGGTGTTTTAGTTGTTGTAGGTGTTATAGTTGTTTAGGTGTTTTAGTTGTTTCAGTTATTTTAGTTGCTTTAGTTTTTATAGTTGTTTAGTTGTTTTAGTTGTTTCAGTTGTTATAGTTGTTTTAGTTGTTTTAGTTGTTTTAGTTGTTATTGTTGTTTTAGTTGTTTTAGTTGTTTTAGTTGTTCTAGTTGTTTTAGGTGTTCTAGTTATTTTAGTTTTTTTTGTGTTGTTCTAGTTGTTTTAGTTGTTTTTGTTGTTTTAGTTGTTTCAGTTGTTATAGTTGTTTAGTTGTTTTAGTTGTTTTAGTTGTTATGGTTGTTTTAGTTGTTTTAGTTGTTTTAGTTGTTCTAGTTGTTTTAGTTGTTCTAGTTTTTTAGGTGTTTTAGTTGTTTAATGTGTTCTAGTTGTTTAGTTGTTTTAGTTGTTATAGTTGTTATAGTTGTTTTTTGGTGTTATAGTTGTTTTAAGTGTTTTAGTTGTTGTAGGTGTTATAGTTGTTTCAGGTGTTTTAGTTGTTTTAGTTGTATATGTTATTGTTTTTTTAGTTGTTATAGTTGTTTCAGTTGTTATAGTTGTTTTAGGTGTTATAGTTGTTGTAGTTGTTACAGATGTTTTTGTTGTTCAAGTTGTTTAGTTTTTTTTAGGTGTTTAGTTGTTTTAAGGTGTTGTAGTTGTTGTAGTTGTTTTAGTTGTTTACTTGTTGTAGGTGTTGTAGTTGTTTTTAGTTGTTCTAGTTATTGTAGTTGTTTTAGGTGATATAGTTGTTTAAGGTGTTATAGTTGTTCTAGTTGTTTTAATTGTTTTAGTTGTTATAGTTGTTATATAGTTGTTAATCACCCAGAACTACCCTGTCCTGATTTACCAGCAACTACCTTACGAAATCTACTGCACATTTGCACAACCAAAACTCCGTTTGAGTTTATGAACCAAACCTACACCCAGCTTGATGGGATTAGCATGGGCTCACCCCTTGGACCGACTTTTGCAGATTTTTACATGTCTAATTTGGAAAATAATCTCCTTAGTGCAAATAAAGCATCGAATCCAAAGTTCTATAGACGATATGTGGGTGACATCATTGCAATCTTTGAAAATAAATCTCACCTTAACTGGTTCAAAATTAGACTTCATCGTAACTCTGTCCTTCGTTTCACCCATGAAGAATCTTCCAACAACCAATTTCATTTTTTGGACACTAACTTCGCTATTCAATCCGATGGGAACCTAACAACGGCAGTCTTCATTAAACCGACCGATAATGGTACCTACTCGGACTTCAACTCGTGCTCCCCCTCAAATTACAAGAAATCTATCGTAAAAACGCTTGTCACTAGAGCACTGAAATATTCATCAGATTGGTCGTCTTTTCACTCTGAAATAGAGCGACTCAAACAATCTTTAGCAAACTGACACTATCCTCAAGCTATTGTCGAACGCATCGTCAAACATACCTTGGAAAAATACCATGCTGAAAGCAGGGAAAATTCAATTAATAGTTCGGAATTAAATTACTTTGTTCAACTTACCAATCTTTCGACCATCAAACAAGATCAAAAACTAATGAGAAACATTCTACGGGATCATGTCAAACCATCCGATGACCATAACATCGTTACATTAACTGGATTTTACAAACCATACAAACTCTCTTCTGTATTCTCAGCCAGACCACGAAAGATGAGCGCAGAAAAGACGCAGGTGGTGTACCGATTTACGTGCGCAGTTGATGGCTGTAATGCCTCATACATCGGACACACCACTTGCACTTTGGAGCGTAGAAGCAAGCAACACCGCTACAGCAATAGCAGCATCCACCGGCACTTCACTGAAGATCACCAATCTCCCGTCCCCAATGTCATAACTGACTGTTTCGCAATCATGTATGCTTTTTCTGATAGGTTAGAATTGAGAATAGCGGAAGCAATTGCAATTAGACAATCGAATCCTTTCATAAATG
>SDVV010024822.1:0-12522 GCA_016164225.1 Gammarus roeselii
AGCCGCCAACACGGCCACCAGAGCCGCCAACGCGGCCACCAGAGCCGCCAACGCGGCCACCAGAGCCGCCAACGCGGCCACCAGAGCCGCCAGCGCGGCCACCAGACTCGCCAGCGCGGCCACCAGACTCGCCAGCGCGGCCATCAGACTCGCCAGCGCGGCCATCAGACTCGCCAGCGCGGCCACCAGAGCCGCCAACGCGGCTACCAGAGCCGCCAACGCGGCCACCAGAACCGTTATTGCAGTCATCAGCACAAAAACAGAGGCCCCATAGCACGACCACCAGAAACGCCACCGCTTCCACGCCCAGCTGCACCCCGCTTTGCAGTCGTCGCTCCACCGTATACAGCAGCCCTTCTTGCAATAATCTCCTGTCACTGTCAGTAGTTCAAGTCCCTCTGTATGAAAACTGACTTGAACTCATCCAAGAATCTTAAATTCTTGGCACCACCTAGCAGCATCCTCCTTTGATCACGTTCCAGAACTTTAGCTCTAAGCATGCTGGTTTTGCCGATCCTCACAAGTCCACTGAGTTCAACTTCTCCGATGTCCAGGGCCAAACAAACTTTGGCAAATTTCTCCTTCACACCCTCAGCACTACCAGTCTGGAAACCTCTGAGGACAAAAGAGTCTTGGCGGCCTTCCTGTTTGCGCAACTCTCTCAATTCTGCACGAATCCCCTTCCTAGATTCAGCAGCTTCATAGGCTATGGACCCATCAAGTGGCTTGTTGGCAGAATGACCGCCAGATGTCAACTCAATTCTCCTTGACATCTCATCAACTCTTTTGGTAAGGGATCCAACAGCAACCAACAACTGGTTGAAAGCTGACACAAGTCCGGTCTCCTTGCCAGGAACACAAGAAGAACTGGTTCTACCTGAACATCTACACCTGCAACAAAAATACTGCACAGCACCGCCATATCCTTCAAAAGACAACTAACAATATCTTCCTCTACCCCAAGACAAGACACACCTGCGTGAAATTTCCCTCGGCAGACTGAACAAGAAATGAAGCCACCCAAAAGAACGGCATCACAGAAAGAACAGTGCAAATCCATGCTTGGCAGCCCATGAACCGCTTAGTCCCGGCCAGCAGCCAGCGCGTCAGCAGCCAGCCCACCCCTCACAGTCAAGCCCCCAGACTTACAGGCCACTGCTACCGCATGTTTTTGGGACTGCAAAAGTGTAGGTAGGAAGCCTCTGCCAACACTGGTCCTTCTATTAACTTCCGCTGCCATGATGTCGCAGCAACCGTAGGCCTCCAGCAATGTCACCAAAGATGCCATTGAGCATCTTTGGTGACAAGAGCTGTCCATCAGGATCCACTCATCGTGAGTGCTCTTCCATCCTCTGTAGTGAATTTTAATCTGATCTTCCTCTTTGATCATGTCAATCACAATACACTCGTACATCTTGAGATCCTTCCCGTCTCTCACCCTCACCTTGGCTCCAGCACCTCCAGCCTTAGGCATTGTGGTCCAGCTTCTTGAATACTGTGGATTTCTTCAACCAGTTCTTGCAAATACTGAGGCCTGTCATGTCCTTTCTTTCCAGATCTCTTTATAAGTTGATTCGTTTAATAATCAGTATGTGAACCAACGCAAGTTCCAATACAATCAGTAGCTGTACAGCACGGGGCGTGTACAAACGTATAACTTATTTTTATATTTCATTCATTTTCAACAAAATCCCACATCAAAAAGTTTCAGCACAGTAAAGGAAGTTTTAGCATAATAAAAAAAGTTTCAGCACAAAAAAGCAGTATAAAATAGAAGCAGAAGTAGGTGCTTAGCACAGGGTGTACCCACAAAACTTTTTATTAGTCCTGCCCTTCTTCAACTCTCCCTCACTCCATTTCACCTCTTGTCAGTAAAACACCTCTTCCTTTTTTCAGTAAAAAACATTCAGTAAAACAGTACCTGTTAGCACAGGGTGAATAAATACAACTTGTAGAGTAGACTTCCACAAACTAGAGACATGATGATGCTCACACCACCACAGCGGTCAATAATCAGTATGTGAACAAATGCAAATTGTCGACTCTTTGACAACTAACTAGTTATGGATTATTGCACTCCCCAGTTAATAAACCGTATGTGAACAAACGCAAATTTGTTGGGATGCGGCCACAGTGGGAGCAATACCAGACCTCAGCATTTCTGACTGAGAGAATGTATTTGTACGCATGACCTGTGATAATATTTGCGGCAATTTGAGTAAGAAATGATCTTTTTTTCTAATTGTTCTTCTGCAGGCTTGACAATAATTTCTGGAATTATCTGGATCAACTTTGCTGGCTGGCACCGTGAAAGAACCTGACTGATCTGAAGTGGAGGCTGTTGGTATGACAGCATTAGAGCTGAAAATAGGGGGACAAGCAGACTGAGCTACTTGTGACAGTACAAAAGATGCCGCTGCTTCTGCTATGGTCACCAAACCAGTGGGCAGAGACCGGAAGCATATTTGGTTCGAGATGAGGGCAAATCAGCTACGCTGTTGGCTGGAGCGACCTCTCATACAGCTACTCCACCAACACTGTCAACCAGGGCAAGTGAGCCGCACTGACAGCACTGCCGTCGGGGTGACGTCTACATCCGGGCCAATGCTCACTGGAAGGCAGTTTATTTTAACAATGAAAATTAAGATCTAAGAGTTACTACCAAAATCATAACCACTAAGAAGGAACAGGTTGTATACAATGAAAATGCCACACCGAGACAGGTGTTACATTCAGTTGAGCAACTTGCACATGTGGCTAGCCTATGATTTATCCATGTGTTTATCCATGTGTAATAGAGCGATTGCGAGTGGCAACTTACTCCTTGGTAATAGAGCAATTGCTAGTGGCTTTCTGTGCTGTAAATGAAACTAGGTTTTCCAACCTGTGACCCCATTAAAAATAGGAAAAAAAATCACGTCGGGTGGTCTTGAATAATGAATGTTTCCTGTTTTGGAAAGGGAAGCTGCATACTGCGACCCTGAAAATTTGCCTCCGCAGATGGGCTCCGAAAAAATTTAGAAGTAATCTGAAAAAATATGGCAAGCATTGTTTTGATAATATGTGGGTAATAGCTGATTGTACTTGGGTTATAGCTGGACAAGTGAATTAAAATTTGATCTGCACAAATTACTTGAGAAAAAAATTATGAGAGCTCTCGTGAAAGATTGGAAAAGCTAATAAGCACTTTATAATAATCTAGAAAGGCATGAAACAAAGCTAATAGAAAAATTAAAGCACACTGAACAATAACCCTAATAAACTGTCCTTAAAACAAATGTGCAAGCAAGGAATCATGACGCTCAAAATAAAACCTGACACAAAACATGAAAAATATGAATGAAAGTGAATGTGTGAATAAGAGCAGAAAGTGCCTTGGAGTAGTCTAGAGAGCTCATGGGTGCCTGCTGAAGAGTTCAAAGAAGTGATCATCAAATACCCCGGATAATTGAACAGTAGAGGTAGCTTAGTACAGGGTGGTAGACCACAAAGAAGCGCAAAGAACTAGATGACATGTAATATTATGAACTGAAGAGATGAAATGGAATATTACTTACTGATGGAAGAAATTTAATGAGTGGACTCATCAAAATGATCCTAAATCGCAGCAAAAATGTAGATATCCCTCAAAAATAATCTTGAAGTAACAGGAAAAGAGATGGGCTACTGTGGATTTGTTGGTTGTTGGGTAATAGCTAAAAATGCAAATTAAAATATAACTTATAAAAATTAACTAAAAAAAATTATATGAAGCATACTCAAATGAATTTTTTATAAGCTCAAAAAGTAATCTACTCGGACTCAAATTGTTGCTAACGGCTCTGACATTGAGGCAAGCCAAAAAATAACCTTGATTAACAGTTTAAAAAAATGTGCAAAACAATAATCTTTGGCACAAAAATATTAGATTCTGAACACATAAAGGTAATCCAATGAATCATGAATGAAAGCTATAGCAGTTATATAAAACACTACCACAAACAACAAAATAGCAGATATATAAAACACTATCATGAACAGCAAAATGTAAGGGAATGAATAATATTACAGGATATTTGCAATTCTTGAAGTTGTAACACAATTCTAGGCTACAAAAAACACTGAAACAACCTGAATGTCCTATAATAATAAAGATCGAGAGACACCGTGAGAAAACTAGTCATAAACAGTGAATTGTCACCACGTCTTTCTATTTATCATCTCGTCAGCAACAAAACATTTAGTTTTGTTTGGTTACACATTAAAATGACCTGAGTGGCAAATAATTAATTGGTCCTGAAGTCAAACTTTCCGACACATACTTTCTACGATCTAGAACGTAAGCGATAGTCAATGCCCACCAAACCTGTTCAAGTTGCAAGGTCATGGAGCCTGCCAAACCAACACCATCTCTGCATATGTCAACTCGGGTTATGACCACTGGGACCAGGCTCACCTCGTCTATAAACTAAAACCAGGCACCTTAGGCATGCCGCTCTCTGGCTGGCATCCATAGCTGGCTTTTCCACCCTTGGGTACTTCTCATGCTGTGCTGCAGCACCCCTTCAGGCTTCACTCCTTGGAAATAACCAGTAAGTCCCTGCGCGTTCTATGGGTTCAATTCGGGGTTGCTGACAAGCACAGAACAGTGCTGAAATACAGAGTCTCCACTTCCAGGCCACATCACACACCTAGGCGGCACCCACCTGAGGACCTTGGATAGCGGAGGATTCACCTTGCCGCCTCACTCTTTTCACGGAATGGAGACGGTTCCTGAACAGCAGAGGCTGTCCAGAAGTGGGGTTACATGTCAAGGATACTGGAAACAAACCTGCAAACAACGGGCCATAAGTAGGCTGTTGGATGAATACCTGAACATCCCCAGACCCCCGGCGCGCGCCACCCGATCTCCAGTCTAGGCTGGAGAACACACAAGGGAGCCACGCTCACAATCATCACATCAGCATTTTTTGATTTTGTATCATCAAGTTCATTTAGCTACGTAGAAAAATGATCACAAGAAATGTTCAGCTGAGCACTGGCTTAAAGGCAATCACTGCGTATCCAATGCCTGCTGTGGTGCGTGAGAGGCACAGCTGGTGACAGGGTGTAGCATTGGGGTAGAGGAAGGTATTTGGAGCTGGCAGTGTAGTAGATCAGAGACCTATAGTGTGTGGCTGAGCGATGGAGTGTGGAAGGTGGGGCAGGTGAGAGGGTAGAGGCCAGTCCTGTACTGGTGAGTGAGCTAGGTCTGGCACGGCATCACGATGAAAGTGTTTGTGGTTGATGAAGGGGCGTGGTGGGCAAGGGAGGTGGGAAGCGGGCACTCCACCAACACGGCAAAGGCTCCGATGGGCAATGCGTGCACTCCGATGACTCCAAGGCTTGTTTAAAATTCAAATTTTGCTCCATTTTGAGAACAAATTCTTCAGTTTCAATAACATCACTTGAGAGATGGAAACATTATTTTAATTTTTTCACCACATTTACCAACACCAATCACTTATGACCTTATTTAATAGTGTAAAACTTGGGAGCAAGCCCATTGATGCTCCACCCTCCACAACTCCTGGCTCTGAATTTGGTCACACCCATTGTATTTTGTTGGCTATATAGCTGAATGAAGAGTGCCCAGGCATTTACTACAGCAGTTCCTGTCAACAATTTGATGGCCAATTTGCGGTACCACTTCATACTTCTTTTGAGTGCAGTATTGTAAGATGTCATCTGATCTGATTTATAAACTCCACATTTAACAGTATTGTAGTCCAGAATGCTCTGAGGCTTGATTATCTCAGTACCATTTTGATCCGTTTTCCCCAAGGGTTGAGGATTGCCTGAATGTTCAGGCACAGTAGACAAGATTAGCACATTCTTTTTATCTTCCCAGTTGCAAACTTTCACTCCTATGCTGTTCACCAAACCTAAGATTTCTTCTTTCTTCAGCTTGGCCTTTGTAATGGAGTGAGGTAATAATTATCATTTTTTACGCACAGCTCCATAGTAGTACGTTTTTCCCTGTAAGAGTTTTTTGGCCAAGGGAAGGGACGAAAAGAAATTTATCCGCATAAATGGTCAATCCCTACAGAAGAAGAGACCTTGAAAACTGCTGGACAACAGACTCCAAATGCTGAAATGTAGGTTTTTTGGTTTTGTTGCCTGAATATATCATAAAATTCCATGTGTACAAGTTGGGTGTTCAGAGCTTATATAGCTTTATTCCATATAAATGGGCTTTTCCAGGAATGTATTGTCTAATGATTACTCTTTCTGAAATGAACTAGAGACTCATCAATGACAACACTTGATCATGGAGTGTACACTGACCTGCAGCTCTGAGAATCACAGTCAATTAGTAGTTGGACTTTATGCAACTTGTTTTGCTATCAATCACTTCATTGTTGTTAAAATTAAGCCTTTTGCATCTGCGGATATCCATTTGGCTAGCCTTGATTTCCATGTCACAGCCTTTGACTGAAGAGTTTGAGTGGCATTCCCATTTGTTTCATTCACAATAGATGCAATGTTTTCATTGGTAACAAAAAGCAATTATAAATCAAATAGCATGACCAAATTTATCTCTCAGTTTGGTGTTGGTTTTGTCAAAAGCTGCTCGTTTCCTGTAAACCTGAAAATTTGCTGTGAAGCAACAATTGGAGTCTAGGAATTGTCAGCATGTACTTCAGAGTTATCCATTTCTGTTCTGGTTCACTATCTTCAGCAGTGTTTTCAACATGAACTGGCAAGTCGCTCTCAGATCTTGCTGAAGAATCTTCTTCTGAGGCAGTTGGATTTCAGTCGCTACTTGATGAACTACAGTTAGAGCAAGAATTGTCATCTGGTCAAATGGTACCAAGAACTGTAAAAAGATGAAGGATCCATGGGTCTGCAGAGAATATAAAAATGAATTAAAATCAATGCCTAAACTACTGATTTAAGCAAAGACTAGGATGTTCCATACATCAAAACTTATATAATGGAAAAGGGTATTTTTCACTGCAGTCAACTAAAATCGCCTTGTACCATAGTTGGGGCTCAAAGCCCCGCATGCATACAAGTTCAATTACAGGCAATGTGAGCCACTATTGGTGCACAAACATTGTGATGTTATATGGTGCATGATGCCCACAAAGATAGCAGTTTCTGTTCCAAGTGACTTGTAGCGATTGAGGCTCACTGTTTTTATGTCAGAATCTTGTAGAACTTGCCTTTAGCAGAGTGGCTCATCACCTTCCACCTCGCTGTCATCTCTTGACCTGATGTTATCCAGGTTTGAACATGTTTCATCATGGGCATACAGGCTATTTTGGGAGTCACAGTCAATGTGTTGGAAGCGGTTCAGATTTTCTATATTGTCTGCAGAGCATGGGTTGGAGTGGGGAAGAAACCTCACTGACACAATCCTCAAATGTGAGAACAAGATCCAGTGTATAAACAAACAGCAAAAAGTGGGCTCACTCACCCCTGCAATAGTTCAAAGAATGAGAAGTATTGGAAAACTGCATATTGATTGTCTAAATGTTGCCATCAATATGATTTAAGGACCAGTCAATTTATGATAAATTGAAATTGCCTGGTTAAAAGTTCACTAATCAGGGATTCTCCAGAAGCTTGCCATAAGATTTTCTCACTTGCTATGCAGGTGTAAAGAACTGAAGGTCATTGGTAGCTCTTTCTTTAAATGGAGTGGTCAGCTAATGTTGTATTGTTTTCTCAGGGCATCATGATGAACGGTGTGGGCAGTGGTGGTGCTGTCATCATCACCAGCGGAGGCAGCGATGGTGGTACTCTTGGAAGCCTGGCAGGAGACAGTATGGGAGAGGCAATTGTGTCAGATTCTCTTGGTTCTCCCCAGAACCCACTCTCCCCTTCACAAAATGCTCTTGCCCCTCAAAATCTCAGGTGAAGTATTATGCATTTGTAATTCTGCAGCTACTCAATATAATCTCATTTATGTATAGCTATTTGAATATTTGAAAATTTGTTGCTAATACATAACATTGATGCGGATAATTTCAAGTTCTACTTTAGTCTGCTGTTTTACTGAGTTCACAATCCCCATTATTCTTCACTAAGCGAGTCAGTACAGTGGTTAGTTTCAGTTATTTATTACTTCACTTTTCAATACCCTGCCATACATAAAAAGTATGCTGAGCTTTGGATCTCTGAGCGGCGTCGGACTGTGACGTAGTTGTTGACGTCATGAGACTGACGAGTTCAGACTGAGACTTGGGCAATTATTGCCAGTAGGGATGTAGAAGCCATAGTAAGAGGTTCTTGTGTTTAAACCATGACTCAGCTTTATTATTTAACTGGTAATAGGCGTTCAAACACTGGCTTGTTGTATTTAGTTACTTCCTATGTGGAGAGCCATTTTTTTTGGAAGATAACACCCTTATCTCTCACAATGGCCTCAGAATGGGTGTATATGGTAGTTTTAAGCAAGTGGTCACATGATATGACCTTGGTCATTTTGAGGTCATAGTGCAAAGTCACACATCCTTTGGACCTCTGCAACATAGGTAATAATGGTCATGACTGAGAAAATTTTAATATATTTTGAACAAAAATAGTATAAATTTTACATTTTGACCTAACTTTGAGGTCTCACCATTTGGAGAGTTGTTTTAACAAAATGTGGCACATATTGTGAATTGTTCATAAACGCTTTTAAATCATGCATCATGTTTTCCGGTTCATTCTGCAGAAACTGGAATTCAGAGGCAGATTCAGGCTCATGGTTTCCTTGAAATATCATCTCTCTGAACTCCTATGTTTTTTTCCCTCCCTTATTTAGTATTCTACTCACTTTTATTATTGGTGTTTGATCCAGTAGGTAGTGGTAGAATTTTATTTATTTATACATGCTTCCATTTCATCTGTAATGCAAATATCATTGCTTTTGTTTTCAATATCTTCATTGCTTGAGTCATCTAGACTAGGAACATCTATGTGTGGTGTACTGTGAAGTGCTTCCTTTGATGTGTTGAATTTTTTAGTTGTAGTCTTTAAACAATTTCCCCACAAAAAAGAATCTTTCTTTAGTTCCATATGTGTCATTAAAGTTAGCAAGAAAACTAATTCTTAATTTTCTCACATGTGAGTACAATTTTTTTAGACTTTGTTGCGGATCAGCACCAATCTTGCATATTTTATTCATTTTCTTGTTACATTTTTGAATATGAGTGTTATATTTGAAGATAATCTGTAAAAAAATCAAATTAATTTATCTGGTAAAGACATTTAAGAGTTAAAATACGTAAAATGAGGGATATTAATACATTTAAAATTGCAATATTTATTCCACTTGAATCATAATTACAGGAAAACAATGGACATACACATGGCTCTTATTGCTGAATCTGATAACCAATAAATTGTTCATATATTTTGACATCAAGTTTTTTTAGGCTTGCCCAGAGTTCAAATTGTGACTTCAAATTGAAATTATCAGTGATATCATCGGAAGAACCTACAGTGATGTCACCAGCATGCTATGCACTAGGCAAAAGTGATTCAAGATTTCATGTGCATCATACTGTTTAGGCTAGACTAACACACTCCTCTCTTATCTCTGTATTATTTGTAAATATATATGGCCCAGTAACCATGAATACTTTTTCTAGTTAATAATCATCATTACCCATGTTCATGGTTCTGTAGATTCAGGTTTGTCAGCTCTGTTTGAGAGGGCTCTGAATATTGTCACTGATGGGCTTTCTTTGAAGTTGATGATTCCTTGCTATCAGATGGTTCCTTGCTGTGTGCAAGTTTGGAACAACTGCCCTCTGATGTGGTGCAATGCAATTCCATTGTGTTGCTCCAAAAGGGCCTTGGCTGAGGAGTTGCAGGGGCGTTGTATGAGTTATGCTCAATGTTGTACGAGTTTTTGCTAGACCTAATGAATTTGAATTTGGGGATTTGTGTTTCTGACTGTCTTGTGTAATTGTTGACCATCTTCAGTGTTTGTTTTGTTGACCTATTATGCACAGTCCAACCAGCGTCCCGCTTTACTTTCACCCACATCAAGATTGATGTGGGTGAAAGTCAAGTTAGGCATAGAAAGATGGGTATTTGTGACTGCATATGGTCCAGGTAGCGAGAGAAGGAAGGAGGAGAGGGAGCAATTCTGGACTGACCTGAATGAGTGTATTGAGAGTTTTGGAGGAAAATTCAATGTAGTTGTATTGGGTGACCTTAATTTGAGAGTTGGTGATGCAGTGGTGGAAAATGTGATAGGAAGGTTATGCGTTTCCGGTAGAAATGACAAAGGAGAAAACCTGATAGGTTTGTGTATGGAGCAGGAGTTGGTGGTCAGGAACAGTTTGTTCAGGAAGCAAGATATCCACAAGTACACATGGGTAAGGGTGGCCCGTGGCGCAGTAGTGGAGAGAGCGCTGCTGGATTTTGTGCTAATATTAAGGAGAGTGGTGAGGAGGCTGCTGGATGTGCGGGTGAGGAGAGGGGAGGGTGGAGGAGTGTCTGACCATTTGCTGGTGGAAGGTGGATTAACAATGGAGCAGAGGTAGGAAGGGCAACAAAAGATGGAAAGAAGGTAAGAGTGGTAGTGAAAGTGAGTGAACTGAACGTGAGAAGCAGAGCTGAGGAGTTCCAACAGGCGTTGAGAGAAGAATATAACAACGTCAGAGGACAGGACCTGAAAGATGTGGAGGAAGAATGGGAGATATTGAGAGATGCGTTGCTGAAATGTACGAATAAACGTGTGTGATGCTCGCCGTGTGGGCGGGTGCAGAAGGAAAGGTTGCGAGTGGTGGAACAAAGAGGTTAAACTGGCGGTGGCACGGAAAAGAAGAGCATTTGAGGAGTGGTTGTAGGTGAAGTTGGTGGTGTCATATGAACGCTATAAAGATAGAAACAACGTGAAGCAAGTGTTAAGGAGAGTCAAGAGGGACGCTGATGCCAGGTGGGGCAGACGATTGTGCCAGAATTTTGAGGAGATCAAAAAGGATGTTCTGGAAAGAGGTGAAGAGAGTGAGAAAGAGGGAGACCAGAGAGGAGGATGTGGTGAAAGATGGAAACTGCCAGTTGTTGTTGGAAAGTGGTGATGTACCAAAGCCGAGTATTTTGAGGAGTTGTTGAATGTTGAGTATGACAAAGAGGCTCACAATGTTGCTGTGGGTGTTGGTGCTTGGATGCCAGTTTTGGGAGAGAGACTTGTGGCAGACGTAACCAGGGAAGAGATGCAGGAGGCAGTGGAGGGGATGAAAGCTGGGAAAGCCCCTGGTTTGGATGAAGTTGCGACAGAGTGCCTGAAAAAGGGTG
The DNA here is from genome assembly GCA_016164225.1 of Gammarus roeselii. Taxonomy (NCBI): domain Eukaryota; kingdom Metazoa; phylum Arthropoda; class Malacostraca; order Amphipoda; family Gammaridae; genus Gammarus; species Gammarus roeselii. The sequence continues at coordinate 11,263 of SDVV010024822.1, forward strand.
GAGTAACGATTGTCGAATGGTTGGTGAAGTTACTAAACTTGTGTTTTGTGGCAGGCATGGTACCAATTGAGTGGCGCAGTGCCTGCATTGTTCTGCTGTATAAGGGCAAAGAAGATGAAAATTATTGCTGCAACTCAAAAGGTACAATCAGAGTTTGGCAGTGGGACAGGTCTGTGAGAAGTACCTTGCAAAGAGTAAAGAGTTTCTATGTTGGCAGCCGAGCATGTGTCAGAGGGAGAAGCAAGGTGAGTGTTTGGTTCTCAGTGAAAGTGGGACTAGAACAAGGCTGCGTGATGTCTCCCTGGCGGTTCAATATCTATATGGATGGAGTGGTCAGGGAGGTGAACACAAGTGTGCTGGGTTGTGGCTTGGATCTGTTGGAAGCGAATGGGCGGAGTTGGCTGTTGAGCCAGTTGCTATTTGCTGATGATACGGCCCTGGTTGCGGATTCGGAGGAGAAGCTATGTATGCTAGTGTCTGAGTTTGCTAGAGTGTACGAGAAGAGGAAGCTTCGAGTGAACGTGGGTAAGAGTAAAGGAATGAGATGCTCAAGGACTGTCGATGCGGGCAAAATTGGTGTCACCCTAAATGGAGAGCTCTTGGAAGAAGTTCAGTGTTTTAAGTATCTGGGCTCCCATGTGGAGAAAACTGAATTAGTGGAAACTGAAGTGAAGGCGCGAGTGAAGGAGGGATGTAAAGTGTTAGGTGCACTGAAAAGTGTAATGAGCTGTAGGATGTTGTGGATGGAAGCAAAGATAGGGCTGTATGAGGGTGTTGTTGTCCCAACTGTACTCTACGGAGCTGAGGCTATGGGGGTGAGAGCAGAGGAGAGAAGAAGGTTGGATGTTTTCGAGATGAAGTGTTTGAGGAGCATGGCTGGAGTAACGCTGAGAGACCAGATCACCAACGACATGGTTTGAATCAGAACAGGGATGGTGGAAAAGTTGGAGAACAGAGTGGATTTGTGTGTACTGAGATGGTTTGGGCACATGGAGAGGATGGATGAAGGGAGATTGGTGAAAAGGGTGATGAATGTGGAGGCGAGTGGTCGCAGGCCTAGAGGTAGACCAAAGTTTGGGTGGATGGATGGTCTGAAGCAGGCGTTGGGAAGGAGAGACATGAGTGTGGAGGTACCACGAGAGCGTGCAATGAACAGGCGTGAGAGGAGAATGTTTGTGAATGATTGATTTTGACGCTGCTCTGATGTGCTTTTCTGCTCCTGGCATCCCGCTGTCAGGATGGTCGTGGGTGGGGGGGGGG
>SDVV010024823.1:0-12522 GCA_016164225.1 Gammarus roeselii
GTGTGTGTGTGTGTGCGTGTGTGTGTGAATGTGTGTATGCGTGTTTGTGTGTGTATGCATGTGAGGGTGTGTGTGTGTGTATGCGTGTGTGTGTGTGTGTGTGTATTTATGCCTGTTTGTGTATGCGTGTGAGTGTGTGTGTGTGTGTGTGCGTGTGAGTGAGTGTATGCGTGTGTGCGTGTGTGTGTAAGGGTGTGTGTTTGTATGCGTGTGTGTGTGTATGCGTGTGTGTGGGTATACATACATTACTCCTCGATTGACAGAAATATTATATACTTGTATTCGAGATATCCTGACGCTCTCGAATGCCATAGGTCAACTTGTCTCTTAATCGTTGGGGCAACTGATCCACTCTGTTATTCGAGAGCACACAATGATCGAATAACACACCCTTCTACTAGAGGCAGGTAGCCTCAAACCCACGTAAACAGTACACAGAATTATTCTGAAGCATCCAACAACCTCACGATGACGCTGCAAAAGGCGTCTGCAAGGCTTTTCTGAGCTCTATCGACACGATGTATCATTATCGAAACTGATCTATCACTTGTACTGGCATTCTCTTACGGGCGCCGAACGCAATAAAGTGATTTAAGGTAGTGAGACGTCGAAAGTGTCCTGTTCGACTCTACAACTTCAATATTAGTTCTTTCCTTTGTAAAGTTAAACTCTGCTCTCAGAGCAAAAATTTTTTTCTTCATCGAAATTTAACTGACTTGCAGTGATGATCAAACAAATGCACGTATTAAAGATATGATTTTTCTCTAAAGTGTCAAACTTTAGAGAAACATATTCGATTTACATATTCGATTTACTATCTTCAATGAAGTGGCGCTGAATTCGAAACGTCATCTTGAGTTTGCGCTGGGTTCGTCGTCACCGGTTCATATCCAATGAAACTGGGGTGAGTCGTTCACTATCAGAATAATGTTGCAATGAATGAAAGCAACACGAGGAAATTAAATAGTGTCTGATTACGATGCTATGAACTTCACAATTTTACGATATTTTGTAAGCACCTAAACGCACGCATTAAGTTGTTTCCCATGATATACACATACATTCATGCTCGCGAGCGGAAATGCTTTATAAGCAAAATAATATAATTTAGCATTTACGAATAGAGACTGAATCTTCTTCACATAAGTTTTGACTATCAAACCATACTTGCAGCTGATATTACATCACGACGGTAGGGATCTCCTGGTGACCCAGTCCAAAGTACAATAACAGGCAATACGCGAACAGCGCCAGCCACTTATGCCAGTTTCCTGTTCTACTACAATGACAACTAGGAAGTTTGAGGATATGGTCAAGTGTCTCAGCAAGTTTGAACGCAACTTCAGTAAAGAAACTTCAACCTGATGGATTCCTGAAACAATTTTTTTCTAAAGTTTTAAGTCAGTCGATGCGCTCTATTTATACAAGTTTCTTGAATTACTCGACACCTGTTTCAAATGAGCCTAGAGGCAAATGAGCCCTTTTATCACCATTGGATGGACCGGCGAGCAGAGCGGGTCAGTTCATGGCCGTCCCGGCCGTAGGTTTAGCCACGAAAACCAGTCTGTGAGTTAAGATTGCAGCATTGAAAACCACTAGGCATTTTCTGAAATGTTTTCAATTTGGCATTACCGTCGAAGTAAGGTAAGCCTTTATGCCCGTTTGTGAGCACAGTCTCGCCAAAAGGTCATCAAAGTGGATGTTCATGCCTTAAGTTTCTTACTGGATTGCTGCTCAAACTAAGATTTTCCAGTTGAATGCGTACAATTTTACACTGGACATTTTCTGCTGTCAACAGTCGTTTGTTTATCCAGTTCATCTTGCTGAACCATCTTCCAAACATGAAACACCTTCGTTCTCCTTCTTGAAAACAATATATACTTATTTATACATACATATGTGGCATCAATAATGACGGAGTTGATGGGAGCTCATTATTAAAATAGCAATACATATAAATATTGTACAGCTAAATAGACATATATTCTATGAACCACTCCATGCAGACACTATCCATTTTCATAGGAGACGAGCCTTCCCATCTCATCCCAATTTTTACATGCCCAAGAATAGCGTGACAAATTTAGCCCTGCTGATTTTATTTTATGTATCAGTATTTGTTGTTGCCAGTACTACAAATATCTTCTGTTCACTACGAGGGGTGAAGCATGGACGCGGTTTCCCCCTCATTGAGGTGCGTTAATGTAAGTGGATACGTAAATTACCTGAAAGTGCGTATCCCTCCCTCAATTAGAGAAACTTCTGTCTGCGTACCTGTGAATGTCAGTCACTGTTTACATAGCAGCGAAATACAAGCTTGAGGATATTGCTGAAATGGAATATGTTGTTGAAGAAACACATTCTTTTCTGTTTAACAATCAATTATTGAAACATAAAATAATTATTTTATTTCACATAGGATATCTGGAGGTTATTTGTTGACAATTTGAGGAAGAAAAATGTTCACCCATGTGTAATTAATATTCTTAACATATTTCATTCCGCTAATGCACAAGTGATATATTGCTGGAGGCATGAACAACATAATAGTAATTATGTAGAGTGATCCTGGCAGCGAACATCGCAGGCTCAATACTTCTGTTCCCTTGACATACAAGGAGCATAAAATAGTATCATTACACGTTGACGTGTGGTTAATAATAAAGTTACAATAGAGCAATAAATGTGATGGAGGGCCGTGATGTGCATTCAATGAGAAATACGCAAGATGGATTATCGACCGAACAATGTTTTCATTTGTATAGGCTTTGCAACATTATGGGATGTTGGGATGCCATAAATTGCACGATTAGAATTAAAAGAGATCGGGCAAGTTTTAACCTCTCATACAACTACTATTGGGTGGTCGAAGCAAAAAAAAGTTTTATTAAATTGTACTTGATTGATTGTTCTCTCCTCGAACGGCGTCGATGAGCATCCACACCGCAACTGCAGAACACAAGATGATCCGAGACATGACTGATGATTCGGAAGCGGACAGCCCCTCAATCCTTAGCCTCATGTTTTCACAGAACAACGAACTCTGAACAACATCATGAGGAAGTCCAAATCTGTAATTCTCCCAAAGTTCAGGCATTCGGTTGTAGTCTCTAGACTAAAACCGACTACAACCATATACACAAAATAAAATTTGATATTGGTCAAATTTCCCCTCTACGACATTTAATTATTTGCTTCACGGCAGCTTCTTTTATGATTTTTTTCTTTTCATAACGCCATTGCGCGTGGGGTTGTTCAAAGTCAGTGCCTTAACCAGCACGGTTAAATTTGTCGTGTTAACTTTAGAACATTAGTGGCGTTTCGCTAGTTCATCTCACTATTAGTAGCGTATCCCCTCAAGCTCAGCCCCTAGTTTATATCACTATAAGTGACGTTTCCATCAAGTTCTGCCCCTAGTTTATCTCACTATTAGTGGGGTTTCCCCTCAAGCTCTGCCCCAAGTCTATCTCACTATAAGGTGCGTTTCCCCTCAAGCTCTGCTCCTAGTTTTTTCCCTATCAGTGGCTTTTCCCCTCAAGCTGTGCCCCTAGATTATCTCACTATTAGGTACGTTTTCCGTCATTCTGTCCCCAGTTTATCTCATTATTAGTGGCGTTTCCCCTCAAGCTCTGCCCTAGTTTATTTCACTATACGTGACGTTTCCAGTCAAGCTCTGCCCCTAGTTTATTTCCTTATTAGTGGCGTTTTCCTTCAAGCTCTGCCCCTAGATTATCTCACTATTAGTTGCGTTTTCCCTCACTCTGCCCTCAGTTTATTTCACTATTAGCGGCGTTTCCGCTCAAGCTCTGCTCAAGTTTATTCTCCTATTAGTGGTATTTCCCCTCAAGCTCTGCCCCTAGTTTATCTCACTATTAGTTGCGTTTACCCTCACTCTGCCCCAGTTTATCTCATTATTAGTGGCGTTTCCCCTAAAAACTCTGCCCTAGTTTATTCTCTTATTAGCGATGTTTTTCTTCAAGCTCTGCCCCTGGTTTGTCTCACTATTAGTGGCGTCTCTCCTCAAGCTCTGCCCTTAGTTTGTCTCACTATTAGTGGTGTTTGCCCTCAAGCTATGCCCTAAGTTCATTTCACTCTGCACTGACATTACGATTTGCCCGGCAGGAGATTGGTTGACGTGACTTCTCATAGCGGGCACATGTTTAACTAGCTCAAGGATAATGTGAAGAAATCGCATAATTACAGCTTCAAATGTTATCGTGGTTAAGCACGGTTTTGTTTCCTAAACTATATACGTACAAAAATCTAAGTGCAATAAGACTTACTTGTTTACAAACTACACTGAATATGTAAATTAGTTGATGGGTCGACATTAGAATACTCTTACTCATTCGCATTCGCCAAACCAGCTGCAATATTGAGTACCACTGCATGGGCCACATCCAGCAGACTTTAATCTGCTTTGTAGCTCACAGCTGTGTGACGAAATATTAATACAGTCACTAATCCCGCAGAGAGCGTTGAAGTTCGTCTATTTATGCTCATCATTGCAGTGTAACCATTTGAGGACATGGAAATTGAGCAAGGAAGTGTGTGCTCCCAATTAAAATCGTTTCCGTGAAACAAAATAAAGAGTATGGAACATAGTTTTCAAACCAAAGTCATGAGTTATTCCCGTACTAAAGCTGTGTTAACGATGCATGATGATTGTTCCGCTTGTAGTATTACTTTATTTATCATATACTCTATCAGTGTAGTATACATCATGATCGTCCAATCAGCTGACCAATGTAACCGATCTCTCCAAAAACTACTTAGGGCATCAGTTGATTATAAATCGACAATGTAGATCCTGTTGATCCTCTCCTCGACTTGGCAAAAACCGTACTCGATAACAGCAAAGAAAACACGATTGGGGGCTGAGGCGGCGTGGCGTACAAGAAGCAGGCAGGCATAAGAGGGCGCACGGGAGGCTGATGAAAGCATCCAGAATTTTGTTTTCGCGCTTTTTTTTGTTAGTTTTTGGTTCTGGAAAAAATGTATTGTTTTCATTACAGAATTCACTCGGTAATGTTCGACTTCGTTCATAAGATTAAGAAAAACATGTGACGGAAACTGGTGCGATTATGTTTACAAATATTCCGACGCAACGCCACCAGCATTGTTGCGAGCACATGTGTTTTTTCCCGGTATCGACGAACTTTGGAGGACCATAAAATGGAACTCCGCTCACGCTTAGTTACAAATGTTAGTTTATAACATGCTGACTACGTGTTCTATGAGGTGATCTCGTCGAACAATACAACTAGTTGCCCACGCATCATGATACAGAGCAGGGGAAAGATATGAAATTTTATTACGATTCAATGTAGGGACGACACAGAATATTTCTGCTCATCGTTTTCTTCTTGATGAGTGGCAGCACCGTTTTTTTTTCATATTGATCGGGTTCATGACCTTGACAATCTTGTGGAATTTATGACTATTTGCTTGTTGCTACCTTTTCAAAATTTAATTTTTGCACTGTCGATGACACGGTAAATTCGGACATTTTATATATTTGTTTCTGCGTTATTCAAAATGTAACAGAAAACTGGCCCAATCAGAAAGTCTTGACAACTATTTCTTTTATTGATTGATAGGCAGAAGTTGAATCAATTTCTGGTCATTCATTCGTCTCTCAATATATCATGTTAATGTCCAAATGCTCGATCAAATGTCTTTATCAGACCAGTGAATATGTTAGTCAGTTTGATCAATTACTTAACTCGTCTAATAGGAGGACGTGTTTCTTCGCGAGTGAAATCTGCCATGGAGCTAAAGAGCCAGCTATTGAAGAGGATCTCTATTTCACATTCAAGTAAAGGAGAATCCCGACGGCTATTGAACAGGATCTCTATTTGACATTCACGTAAAGGAGAATCACGACGGCCATTAAAGAGGATCTCTATTTGACATTCACGTAAAGGAGAATCACGACAGCTATTGAAAAGGATCTCTATTTTCTATTCACGTAAAGGAGAATCACGACAGCTATTGAAGAGGATCTGTATTTAACAGTACACGTAAAGGAGAATCACATTTGCTGCAATATAAATAATGAAATACATGCGGCATGTAAACTAGAAATCGGCAGCAGTCACAATCAATATAAGTTAATGATGTCCTCCTATTATACAGACAGGACGCCATTTTCTGGTTGAACGCACACAATGTTTCCGAATTTTAGTCACCGATCATCTATTGAGGCTATCAAATGAGGTCATCGAGTGTTATCAATGCGCAGGATAGAGTGAAGTCACATTGCGAGGCCATATATTGATGCCATTAAGTGACTTCATCTAGTCCATCAAGGAAGGTCATCTATTGAGATCACCTAGTGAGGCTATCAAATGAGGTCATCGAGTGTTATCAATGCGCAGGATAGAGTGAGGTCACATTGCGAGGCCAAATATTGATGCCATTGAGTGAGTACATCTAGGCCATCAAGAAAGGCCACCTATGGAGATCAATTAACCCTCCTGAAAGATAACTTTTGTAAACAAAAATTAATAATAATAACAGAATGATGACTTTGTTCGGAAAGCTATTGCTGGTCTTTCACCTTACTGATCGCTCAATAATTAGTAAAAACATTGGCAGTATTCCAACTCAGAGATGGGAATGTTAAAATTTTAGATATGAGTTCAAAATCCCAATTTCTATCATGATGTTTCTTCTAAATAAAAAGTAAAATAATATTTATTGCCCACCATTCGTGTTCATATGTGTAATTTGTCCATTGCAATGAAGAAACACAAGCGAAGGGTAGCAATCCCATACCTGCCAACAATAATCTCGGTTATCACAACAAGAAGAGTTCATGCACCCAAATATAGCAGTTAAGGATAATTTAAATGCTAAATAAATAAAGTCCTCCATCTGTGACGGAAACTGGCAGCATGCATTTCCATGTACGCGCTCGAGACTGCGTCAAATTATATCTGCAACGGTTTCTCCCAAACTCTGATGCAGGTTATCAAACACTCGCGGAGACCAATCACGTTCGCTGTTAAACATGGTCATGGGGTTTCCTGGATGGTGTCGGATGATAGCTTCACTGGATAACCTCGTGAGATTGACTCACTAAATGAACTTCCTTGATGGCCTCACTTTATGGCATCTCTAGATAGCCACAGTGGATGGCCTCACTGGACGGTCTCAATGAATGGTCTCACAAGATGCTCCTCTAAATGGCCTCACTGATGTTTCCACTAGACCCTATCACTAGATGACCTAACTAAATGTCTTCTCACAAGATGCTCCACTAAATGGCCTCACTGATGTTTCCACTAGACCCTATCACTAGATGACCTAACTAAATGTCTTCTCACAAGATGCTCCACTAAATGGCCTCACTGATGTTTCCACTAGACCCTATCACTAGATGACCTAACTAAATGTCTTCTCACAAGATGCTCCACTAAATGGCCTCACTGATGTTTCCACTAGACCCTATCACTAGATGACCTAACTAAATGTCTTCTCACAAGATGCTCCACTAAATGGCCTCACTGATGTTTCCACTAGACCCTATCACTAGATGACCTAACTAAATGTCTTCTCACAAGATGCTCCACTAAATGGCCTCACTGATGTTTCCACTAGACCCTATCACTAGATGACCTAACTAAATGTCTTCTCACAAGATGCTCCACTAAATGGCCTCACTGATGTTTCCACTAGACCCTATCACTAGATGACCTAACTAAATGTCTTCTCACAAGATGCTCCACTAAATGGCCTCACTGATGTTTCCACTAGACCCTATCACTAGATGACCTAACTGAATGTCTTCTCACAAGATGGTCACACGAGATAGCCTCACTAGATAGCCGCTCAAAAAAGCTTCACTGGATAGCCTCACTTGATGGGCTCACAGTAGATGGACCCAATAGAAGGATCTAATTAGTTATACTACCTTAATGACACCAGTAGATGGCCTCACTAGTTGATCTCAATAGATGACCTCACTAGTTGATCTTAATAGATGACCTCACTAGTTGATCTCAATAGATGGCCTTACTAGTTGATCTCAATAGATGACCTCACTAGTTGATCTCAATAGATGACCTTACTAGTTGATCTTAATAGATGACCTCACTAGTTGATCTCAATAGATGGCCTCACTAGTTGATCTCAATAGATGACCTTACTAGTTGATATCATTAGAGGGCTTCTTTAGTTGATCTCAATAGGTCACCTCACTTGTTGATCTCAATATGTGGCCTCACTAGTTGATCTCAATGATGGCCTCACTTAATGGCGTCACTAGATGAACTCGCTAGATAGCATCACTATTTGGCCTCACAATATGACTTAACTTGATGATATCACTCGATGACCTCACTTAACGGCCTCACTAGAGGCCTTGCACAAGTTGACCTCTCATGACGGCCCATGGTCTGTACTGAGATAAGGAATATATTCCTCTTCGTCTAGCGTTGACTCAAGAAGAGTAGGGTCGGTCGAGGAAACTCACTGTCGCGAAGGTCAGTGAAACGATGATATTTGCAGTCGCGGTCTGTTGACATTCACAAGAGGTAAAACCCACCGGCATTTCTTACAGTGTTCATATGAAGATAGGTTTCGATGCGTATGTGAAGCTGCAGCAATTGTGCATAGCATTACTACTATGAACAACAGTTCCATAGAAGGCACTGTGTTTAAACATAGCTTCTGTGACGAACAAACAATTTGACTCATCGTCCTGAGCCATCTTTGGTAATGTTCAATTTAGTCAGATGTATTCATCGCTGTCCAGTTTGCTGTATACATTATAGAGTTAAGTTTTCTGCGCATGCCGTCCGTGACTGTATGATTATACTTAAAATATCCTAGAAGCATATAAGCTTATATTTGGGAAAACCCCATGCCATTGCAGGACTGTGGGTATCCCTCTATCGGGCAACAGCTTGGATCCCACAATCAGGCAACCGATCGGATCCCTCCACCAGGCAACAGCTCGGATCCCTCTATTGGGCAACAGCTTGGATCCCTCTATCGGGCAACAGCTTGGATCCTTCCATCGGGCAACAGCTTGGATCCCTCTATCACGCAACAGCTTGGATCCCTCTATGGGAAACAGCTCGGATTCCTCTATCGGGAAGCAGCTTGTATCCCTCTATCGGGCAACAGCTTGGATCCCTCTATCGGACAACAGCTTGGATCCCTCTATCGGGCAACAGCTTGGATCCCTCTATCGGGCAACAGCTTGGATCCCTCTATCAGGCAACAGCTTGGATCCCTCTATCGGGCAACAGCTTAGATGTTGGTATGAACAGTCCCACAGCGGATAAGTGGCTTCGTGTGTCGTTGAAAAATATTTGCCAATAAAATTGCAACATCTTGAGAGTACCAAGCAGAGTGTCGATATCCTATATAATGCTATGTCGCTACTTGATAACTGATCTGAGTCTAGACCACAGTTTGGAGAAATGAAGCTCTGCCATTCATAAGGGTTGGCACTTACTCAATCAGCCATTCAGAGGAGCCAACCAGCAATCGAGAGGCCAGTGACGTCTCTGTAGTTATCGTTGCTTCCCGTCAATGTAAAGCAACGAATTATAATTATTATCTGTCTTCAGGCCACGTCACTAATGATGGTCGAAAAAATATATCTTACTGATAAAAAAAAGCATGGAAGTGAAACTTTTATCGTAAATGTCAGAAGCTTGTGTCAGGGGCCTACTCTACCTCTGATTACATCTCATCACGGACAAGAAATTGAGTATATGTATACTTGATTAAGGAGTCCATCTCCTCGGTCAGAGCTCTCTAATCTAATCTAATCTAAATGAGTCCGTGACAATACGTGTAGTTCAGTTACCACTCCTGTTCCAAAGCGAAAGCAAAACATTGTACACGGTCTTTTACTTTTACTGAAAGGGGTCAGAAAATAACGCTGTTCTCTTGGTATATTTTCTTTGGAATAACGTCCAGTGAGCCCAGTAACCGGGGCCGGAGAACGAGAAAATAGCTCTATTTAGGAACGTCAACAGAAAGAAATGGAGCCACCAAGGACACAATGGGCTTTGTGATCCTGGGAAAGGGGTGGAGCTTCTGGTAAATTTGCTATACCGAGGGTGTTGCAATAGTTATACAATTGACGATATTTGAATATTGGCACGAGTAAATATGAACTTCAGAACGAACATATAACATTTTATCGTATATTCTAATTTTATTTATGACAAAATAAGAAGAATGATGGTTAAAAATTGGTTGAGCAAAATACTTTGAACAATTTTTGTAATATTGATTGTTCAAACCTAATGTTGGATACATAAAAATATCAGATATGTCTTATTCGGGCACAAGCAGAATGATTTCTAAAAATATTTCGGAAGGACACCGTAGGACTGAGAGGCTTCTATGCAAAATACATTTAATTGCGTCTCAAATATCTTCAAGAAACCTTATTTCGATGAATAATTACATGTGACATTTACGCAGATAGGATATTAGATCATTGATGGATGGCCACATATAAGTAAGATTATTTGGAAATTTAAAGAGGTACACCGTAAACTTGCTTAAATAATTACCATCACTTGGACCAAGTGAGAGACAATTACGAATAGCGCTTTTTTTCTGTGAAAATCATTGGTCCAGGTTCTGAACCATGTATAACTTGTATATTTTCAAGCGACAAAAAGCAACGCCCTGACACGTATTTGTTTTTCTTTCTCCAGCAGCCTCAGTGATTTTTACGCTAGGCTGCCAGCTTCCTCAACCAATAATTGGCCACCGCTGCCTTAGAAGGCAAACTGTGTGTCTCGAGGTTAAAGGTGCAGCAGATTATAGTAATGAAGGGCGTCGCCAGTGAAGGGTCGGTAAACCGTTGTTCCGAATATCATCGTGTGTAGCCTACAAATGCTCCTCTGCAATGGATTAATCCTCCAGGATCTATCAGAGCTTTCATTTGATGTCCCAAACACATTGCAATTAAATTTGCTTAGGATTGAAACGCGAGCAAGCATTATTATTTTTTTGTACTAAGCTACTCTTGTTAACACATCCTACAACGCATTTGATGAAAAAACGAATCGTTACGATACACACAAAATAAACGAGGAAGACAATTTTGTTTTCTGGAACAATGGAAGTTCTGAATGATGCACTTACACTGTCTTTTCTACTGACGGGTGTGAATTGGAATAAGGGGACACGTTTATTCCGTTGTCATTTCCAAACAATTTGACTGAAAAATACATTTTTCAAAGTCACTATTATTACTTCCCCTCAAGATAAATAGGTATCAGATTGAGAGATCTCACTTCATGGATAAAGTTTAAAAAAAATCCAGCGTGGAAAAAATGACAGGATTGTCTACTTTTTTCAACGTCTAGTCTATCATAAGAATCACATGAGGGCTATGTTATATAAAAACCTGTTATCTGAGTCCTCGTATATTGAAAAATGTATTTCTTTAAAACTTTACAGTGGCAAACGGGTTAGCGAGCTATCACTTCTTGAACATCACAACTATTCTGACCAACGCTAAAAAATGTTGCCAAAAACATGAAACTTATTCCACAAATATTTAACAACAACACTCTGAACCCAACACAATCTAACGGTGCAGGAAAGTATTTAAACCACTGTCCAAATTACTAATTGTTTTGTGCAAGGGGATGTTACGGTTAAATAAGATAATACAAGTGGTGCTATCGATATCAATGCTAGATTTGCACACATTCATATCTGGCAGCTGTTCGGGGAGGGACATCATTGACTCTATCTAGAATTACGACCTGCTTCGTAGAATACGATGTTTATTCGCTACCGTGTGCTTGACCAAAGGGTTACGAGTTGTGATGGTGTATAGGCGTTGACACATCCTTCGCTAGACATCATTATTATCACCACCCATTTTTCGCTTAACATCATCATTATCACCAATGTATTTTTTGTTACAATTATCACAAGGAAGGGCATAATTACCAGTATCTCAGGCGGCTGGTTTAATAACCGTAATTTTTTATTTTGCAATCTTTTATTTTGTTTTCTACTATAACATCTTTAAATGGATCAGTATCGTTGTTGTGCTGCTAATCAACAAGTATATTGGTATGTTCAATGATATCGATGTGCGTTAACTTTTGGATATGCTGGCACATGTATACTCATTTGATTGTAGGAATTTGTGCAGGCGTGTATGAGTTCTTCGTGTGTAAACATGTGCTGATGTTGAGTATACAACATTGTAAATGCAGGGCTGTGCATTAGGTAATTTCATGTAAACATATTCCTTATTCATCAACTGCGTGTAAAGCCTTCTTACTGATCATATTTTCTGCATTAAAAGGAAGACCAATTTATTGAATTTCCGGATAATTAAGAACATTTGATCCCAACATCAATGAAAGAGACTCTTTAAAGTAATCATTTTCAATTCAAAAAGCTCTCATTCTTCCTAATCATCCCGCTACGTTCAATCTGTTGCTACAGGTCGTGTCTGTACGTGTTTAATGACCTGCATAATTCATATTTCCTCATCTTGACAAATACATAAATAATATA
>SDVV010024824.1:0-12522 GCA_016164225.1 Gammarus roeselii
ATATATATGTGTGTGTATATGTATGTGTATATGTATATGTATATACACCACTTAAAATACATACATGCTTACACACGCATCCCTCCCTGCAAATGAATTAAACTTCATCAGCCTAGTCAAAATCTAAAAATTTCTCATACATCAGATCAGCAAAAGCTTGCTTATAGTGAGTGATGTCTGTCGACCAAACTATGTCAGCATTAAAGTCATTCCACACACCAACACATCTTGCACTGAAGGACCTATTAGGGATATCAGAAGAGCAAGGAGGAAACACCAGCTTCAGCCCACGACCTCTAAAACCTAACTCTTTGAGCCAAAGAAAACATAGTTAGCAAATCCTCTGATTTCTCATGTTAAATTTTCGAATATTTGATCAGGTCTGCCCTAAGAAGCTGACCCTTAGAGGAAAATAAGTCCAGGCTCCTCAAACCACCATCATAGTCCATGCCAGAAAATTCATCATTCCTTTGTAAGCAATAGCGAAATGCCCGCCCAAGCTGTTCAAGTGGCAAGGTCTTGGAGCCTGCCAAACCAACTCCAACTCTGCGTACACCAACCGGGGTTATGACCGCTGGGACCAGGCTCACCTGGGCTATAGAATCGAACCGGGCACCTTGTGCATGCCGCTCTTTGGCTGGCACCTTTTACAGGCTTTTCCACCACTGGGTATGTCTGGCTGTGCCACAGCACTCCTACAGGCTTCACTGCCTAAAAATTGCCACCCATCTCTTGGGTGTCCTCTGGGTTCATTTCCGGGTCTTTCAAACGCAGAGCAGTGCCAAAGACAGGTCTCACTTCCAGGCCACATCACAGACATGGGCAGCACCCACCCCAGGACCTTGGAAAGTGGAGGATTCACCTTGGCCATGGAATATTTATAAAAAGGACATCAAGCTCAGCATAGAATCTGTCCAGTAGTTCCTTATTATCAAAATTCCAATCAATCCTTTTGACCCTGCCAGAGTTGGGTTGTCTAGGAGTCAGCATTCCCTCTACACTCAAAGTTACCCCTAAAGCATGGTGATCAGTGCAGGCAACATTGGGCAGCAAGTGACAGGAAATTGTTGCATCTAATAACAGCAAGGACAAAGCAATATGATCAATCCATGAGATGGATAAAGAACAGTGATTCACATGCGTGTACGTGTCCAGTGGCAGCAGCAGCCTTGTGTCCTGGAATGCAACATTATCTTCTGCAAATAGCTCTTCAATCTTTATGAACCTATTTGTGTGTTGGAGGCATTAAAATCTCCTAAAACACACAGTTGTTGCTCTTCCCTGCTCTAAAATTTACCCCCAAGAACACCCATGCATCTGAGATATTCCTCCAAATTTTTACCAGAGTTGACAGGGAAGTAAACATTCAAGAACAGCACAGAGGTCTTGTTAAATGTAACCCTTAGACCCAGGATTCTATTGAAATTGTGTTGCCTAGTGTTTTTATGTGGGCTCGGAGAATGTTACTATATGAATGTCAAACCCCCATGTGATTTCTCTTCTCTTGTAGACAGAGGAAATTGAGAATGGAGCTATATTTTCTCCTAGAGAGGATGGTAAATTAAGCTGCTAGGGATGAAGCCACATCTTCTGCTAAGCTACTAACCGAGTTGTTTTGCAGAGGTCTGCGACATGGGCTCCACAAATTCCCCCTAAGCCAAAACAATTCAGAGAGGCAATTCAAACTTCAGTTCTGCTACCATTAATGATCTCCATTATATAGCTGTCAGTCGTGCCCTGCACTGGATCCCTTATGCGCCTTCTACTCTTTACCTGTATCTCCCTAATCCGTTCTCTAACATCTGCTTTGCTTTGTTCATCTGTCAGGTTGTAGTCTTTTGGTAAGCCCACGTTGGTCTTGACTAGCTGTAGGCAGGTTCTCTCTTCCCAAATGTTCTTGTTAAAGAGCACGGACTCCACTAGATTTGCATCCCCATATATCTCGAAGGGTGACGTGTTCCCTTTTCTGCTTAGACGTTTCTTGCACTTGAATGATGTTTCTTTGTCAAGATGCTGTTTCACACGTTCCTTCATTCATCTTAGAGGGAACCTACTTCCAGGATACGGTAGTGACAGAGTTTTGTAGTGCCATCAGTTGCAAAACTCTCCTGAAGAATACGCCCATTACCCATCTTCACGTTAGGGTTCTTCTTCGACCAGTTTTTCTTCCTAATTTCAGACACATCCATGAATCCCTCCTGATTGCTCAGCAACGTTTGCTCATTTTCAGTGCTTGAGTTGTGACTTTGTGAAGATATTTTCTGTCGTACCATGTCACTGTATTAGGTTTTTTGTGGGTTGTCCACCTTCAGCTGGTAGGGGGCTTAGTGGTGTCAATGATGGTTAATGTGCCCATGAGAAAGTAACTGAGTTTGTGATTGTGGTATCTGTGATGGTTGCATTAGTGATGGTGAGGCCGGCTGAACAGCTGGTTGCCGTTTCATAGTGCGCCGCTCTGACTGGTCTTGAGGCACGGCAGATACAGCTTGGCCAAACGTACAACCACTCTAAAGGCCTTCAGTTGCCATCGATTCATGGATACCTTCTAAGATACTGGAGGATTTTTTCTGGGCAAGCATTGTTGTAATACACATTTCTATCTTAGATATCCTATCAGCATTGCAGTCACAAGTACAAGGGACTTTGGCAAGGCTTAGTACCTCATCTAGCCTGTTGAATCTTCTTAATTGCTTCAGTATGAGATGACATTTTGATTCTGACACCACGGGTTTGGGCAATAATATCAGCTGCATCAATATTTCTCAAGTCAACAGAGGGGACTTTATCAATGTCAACTGCTGCAAACAACGGAATTTGTTGGTCAACTTTATTTATCAGACGTAGAATAGTCTTCATAGCAGTCTCTGGTTCTGTTGAGGTACCTCAATGGGACGACAGTCTCTCTCAGCCACTAGATGGCGCTGTATCTGGAGCCTGGGGCTGAACATTTTCATACAATTGCAAAGCATCCTTTGCTGCCTCCGCACCGTATGTCCTCTTGGCTATTGCAACTAGATTGTCTATTGGAATGATGTTTCTTCTTGCTCATAGAAAACATAGTACATCATTTACATGTACGTTATTCCCACCTCCACCTGCTCTGCTGACATCCTTGCCTTCTGGTGCCATCTCTCACTGTAGTTGTACCTCAGGTTTCAAGTCACACGCTCTGTAGGCACTAACCTTGCACCATTTTCATTTGGTGGCCTGTGTCAAGAGTTCAGCTCACAACACACTGTATCTAATCAGTACCTCTTTTGTTCAAAACCCATAAGTAGATTCAAAATGTGCACCAGGATCTTATACACCACCTGTGCAGTGCATCAGAACAAATATAATCACCACCCTCTGAACGGGTCACAAACTCAGGGAGCACAAAGCAGGCACCCCCTCTCACCACCACAGAAGCAAGTGAAGGCAATCTCACATGTCAAAGTAAGCTTGCCAACTCCAACAGCAGTGATTCAGTGGAACGTAGCGGGAGTAAGGAGTAAAGCAAAAGCGTCAGTGTGTTGACCAACTACTTTGAATTTTTATATGAAATCTACTGCCATTGGCTGATCAAACAAATTATGTTTTCTCTTTGGAAGTGTGTAGTCTGTCAGACCTTTGGAAATTCATTGTTTGATTGCTGTTGGCCAACTTGGCTTTGATTTTGTTCCTCTGCTGTAAATTTAAAAAAATTTCAAGCAAAAACTGTAAACAATTTTCCACGCACTGAAACATACGTTGGATCACTGTTATGATATTCTAATGGAATCCACATACGGCAGAGCGGACGTCAGAATTTTCAATGTACAATGCCTGCGGTGAATATTGCATCAAAAGTTTAAACACACGGAAGTTACGCCGGTTACAAAGTTAGGAATTTTAACGCATAGACATTAACAGGGGATTTTGTTCATGACCCTATGTTTTTCTAATTGGGTGTACCTGGCATCCTGCTCTCACCCTCTACCAAAGATTGACACTAGCTGATGTACCTTCTCCTTAGCCAAATCTGTCCCAGGCAATTGTTATCCAATACCAATGATCAGAATAGGAGAAAAATTGTCACTTTACTCCCAGAAATCTAAAATCAGTTCCAAAATAGTCTGAGCTATCTCACTTATATGTCTCACCTTGCAGTGCAGTTCCCAACTGCCCCAACAGCCCAGCCAACAGGGCACACTGGCATGGAAGGCAGCATTCCTCAGCGTGCCAGCAATAAAAAAACAAGGCACAAAAACTGCAGCAGGAGGCTGGTCAGAATGTGCCTAACAGGTCAACAAAACATAACACTGAAAACAGTCAACAATTACACAGGGCTGTCAAAAACTAAGACAAATGCCCAAAATTTAATTCATTGTGTCATGCAAAACTCATACTACACCTCCAACTCCTCAGCCAAGGCCCTCTTGAAGCCATAAAGGGAATCACATAGCACTACATCAGAGGGCAGTTGATTCCAAACTTGCACCCAGCTAGAATCAAACAATCTGCATTTATAGTGACAACAAGGAACCACCAGCTTGAATGAATGCCCATGAGTGCCAGACAAACCTGGAAAAAAAAAATCCCACCAGATCCAAAGGTACCTCCTCCTGACAGAAAAGAAGTGCAAAGCACTGAGCTGCTCACTCACCATAGCCTCTCACCATATAAAGGAAAATAGAGATGATTAGCATCCAATTACTTTATCAGAGAGACTGGATGCACAAAAAAGAAACCGGTTTGAAAATTATACATTTGCTCTTCGGAATTTTAAGAACAGAAATGGCGCTTGCAGGGCTTGTTTGTTTGATTATGTAAGCTACTGCTGCAAGATGCTGGCAACTATGAATACAGTGGAGAGCAATAGGTGCATACACTGCATGGTAGATTTCAGAATTGTATAAGTTTCATTATTAAAAATTGTCAAGATTAACACCTTTCTGGTATTCTCCTGACCCTACTTTGTCTGACAGTGATACAGGACTATGTCAAATGTCTGGATGTCAGTATTTGTGTCTACTGTCAATTTGTAGTAGTGCCTGTAATGTACTATTGCCTATTGCTCAAACCTCAATGGTGCAGTTGTTTTAATCAAACATAGCAGAGATGGTATTATGAATCCCATGGTGAATTGCTCATTTGTAACCAGTTCCCATAATGTGCAATGTTTTTTATTTTTTGTTTGTTTCTCTGAAGCTCTCTGTCCAGTCACAAGAAAGACTAGTTCTTCAATTAAATTGTTGTGCAGTGTTTTAGGATTTTAGGGTTGTTTTGAATTTGTACACCCTGAAGAAAGATGTTTGTAGCAAAACAATTATTTCAACAAATTGTCTGTGTGCAATGTTCTGTCTCATCATGCCATGTTTTGCTAACTTAGTCTTTACATGCTTTGCCTCTCAAGATTATGTGCGCATCAAATATTTCTTGTGGAATGTTACTGCCTGTCAAATTGTGCACACTGATGCTGAAGCAAATTGAGAAATCCATGAGGCTTCTCCCCATTGACTTTCTGACTGTATAAAATACATACCAGGATTATTGCTGTTCTGAGTTTGGAAATGAACTCCACAGCAAGCGCACAACCAGTTATTCCTTGTTTGTGGAGGTGTGGATCAGTCTTCAGTTTCTAAGCTGCATACTTTTGAGTTATTCTAAAGTATGTGAAAGTCACTGGGAATCACCATGGTCAACGTTATATGAACTGTGTTTGATAGTGTGGCCTTCATCCAAAACTTGTTTTATTAAGTTCAGTAGCAAAATAATATTAATTTAAGTTGAAAGATTAATAGAAATCTTGAACAATGACTGCTGGCTATATATCTAGGTTTGATGAAAATTTGATTTGTCTGAGTTGGCAAGAACCTTGATCAAGTTTTAATACTGTTGCTAATAAAAAATCCATTTCCAGTTGATTTCTTTTTGGGAAAAAAATATATATTATTTCCTATTGACTAACTGTCGAAGACTTCTCTAATGTACAGTAATTATGACAAGATTTGTTTGATTGAAGGTTTATGATTGTGCAAAGATTTTTTAAAGACTCATTGGTAATAGTCTGAAAATGTCATTTTTAGAATTTTCCTAACCGCTTTTCCTATTATAATACCATGCCAAATTCCACCACAAGTTTATTTTTACTCTACTACTCTTTGTTTTTTCCTATTCATGTTTCTAGCATCCTATCTTTCCAGAGTCAAGTCACCCTAACCTTATTAATGTATAAATGGAGACCAGATGCACTGCCAAAGAATATGATATTTGGAGTATGTTCATTTTGTTCTACTTACAGCATTTGATCTTGAGGTCTTCACTTCATTGGACACCTTCAGTAGTTCTCAATTGGAACTGAAGGTATGTATCAATAAATACTACCTACTATACATGTATTTAATATTTATGTCCAGTAATGCATTACATTGAAAATTTTGGCAATTGAAAAATGATAACCTCAGTTATTGCTATCTTTGGCAGTGCATCACACTAACAAATATTGCTAAACCTTTTTCCTCTTCTTCTCCAGATGCCAGTTTGACTTCAAAAATCAAGAATTGAGGAAAACTGAAGAATGGAGCAACCAGCAGTTGGTGGCTCGCAAGAAGTGCTTTGGTGCAATTACAATGCTGATGGAACAACCAGCATTTCTAGCTCTGCTCATGTTCCATTGCAATTGGATCTTGGCAGCAGCAGCATTGCACGCCAGATATCTCAGCAAATGCAAGTCCAGTATGCTCTCCATGGTCAGGGCCAAATTGTCTATCAAGTTCCACAGCCTCATGCTCATTTGCAACAGGTAGTAGTAGCTACTGCTGGACAACCTACTTCATTGGCTGCTGGAACTATCACCCCTATTGTTCCTCAGCAAGTTATTGAGATACCTATGGCCCATGCAGTGCCAGAAATAATTGCAGCTAAGACAAATAAACCTCAACCTGGTGCTGCAAATGAGAGAGTGCATTGTGAAATGTGTGAGAAAACTTTTTCTTGTGCTGCTAATCTCAGAGATCATATGAGATTGCACACAGGTCAAAAACCATTCAAATGTACGGAATGTGACATGGAATTTGCTCAGCGTTCTAATTGGAGGTTACATCGACGGGTTCACACAGGGGAGAAGCCTTACATGTGTGGTATATGTGGCAAAACTTTTGCAAGAAGTTCTCATCTCCCTAGCCATATGAGAATACACACTGGTGAGAAACCATTCAAATGTGAATTATGTCATAACTGCTTCCCCTCCTCTCAGGCTTTGAAGAATCACACGCGTACCCACACCGGTGAGAAACCATTTACTTGCCTTTACTGTGAAACTTCTTTTACTCACAGCTCCTCTCTGTCTTCTCATAAAAAGAAGTGCAACGGTGTCAAAAGGAAAAGGGGCCGACCTATCGGTACTGGCCGTAGACCAACTAAGAAGAAGCAGCCTTCAGGGCGTCCACGTGGCAGACCCAAGAAGAAACTGAGAACTGGCCGAGGTAGAAAGAGACTTAATCCTCCAACTTCTGATGATTCTGAGAGCTTAATTGCTGCAAATAATAGTTTAAATAATACAAACTGTGGCTCAACTGAGTCAGACATTGGTTCAATTGATTCAATCAATGGCTCAATTGAAACAAACAATCAGACAAGTGTTACAAACAGAGGCACAACTGATAGAAACAGTAGCTCAATTGCCAAAAAAAGATCTGATTTATTTGATCAAAAGCCTGTTGTTACAGCTGTTAAAGTTGAGAATGATGTAAATTGTATGTCAGACACTGAAAGGAATAATATAGTTTATGAAGAACCTCCTGATCCTGACATGATTGTTAGCAATAAATTGAGTGAAAAAACATTCAACAGCTTGCCAGCTGTAAAGGATAAAACTAAACTGCACATCTGCCAAGCAGCTGATGATGGAGAATCATCCAGCATTTCTAAGCATCCAAAAGTAGCTATCAGGGAAAGTAAGCGCCTACGAATCAAACAAGAAAACAGAAAAGCCAACATGGATGCTTTGAATTCTGTCAAAATAGAACCGGAAATTCTTTTAGCATATGAGAGAAGGGAAGGTCCAAATGAATCCATTGTTGTTGACTTTGAATGTACTGATGAAACATTTAATTCTCATCCAGTGGTGATAGAACATAGAATGTCTAATGATTGTAGTGAATCTATATTTTCTTCACATAATACACCTTGCATCCAAATAAATATAGCTTCTGGTACTTCGAACAATACTTCTTCCATGATTGATCACCAGAAAGAGGTTGCAGCTATAACCATGGCTACATTACAACAAGAACAACAACAACAACAGCTGCAGCAGCAAGGAGTTCTCAATTTGACTCATCACCAAGCAGATTTGAGAAGTGTTCAACTAGTTGATGCAAGCAAGGATCAGCCACAGCCTGTCCTAACATTTGTCAATCCATTGGATTTGCAGCAGCTGAATCCTCAACATTTGTCCTCTCATAACATGCATATTGTTGCGCCAACTATTCCTCATGCACATTCTACTCAAAATTCATCTACTATTTGCAAGATGAACATCAGAGAAACCTATCACCAAACTAGGGAGCAGCCCCAACATTCAAATGAAGTTGTCAAAGAAAGTGATAAAGATGCCTTTCACCAGCAACAGCTTTCAGCTCAGGCTCCTCCTGCCCAATATGTGAGCTACCAACTAGGGGACAGCCATGTTCATGTCCCAGTGACGCTGAGCAGGTCAATTAATAATTTAGAATCCAACTGGTAGTTTTCAGTTATTTTGTATAATTGTACAGAGTATATATTTGTTTTATGTTGCCTAATTTGCTCTAGTTACATTGCAACATGCATGATGAAGGCTCATTTCATGTGTGACTTATGTAATATTTGTAAGACTTTGCATTGCTAATTATGAAGTTGATTGTAATTAATGATTGGGCTATTAAATTATTTCTAACTCATTAGGTTGTACTGGATTTCTTAAAAGGCCAGCTGCACTTGCATACTTGCTTTGTCTAAGTATGTAGATTCTATCAGTATATTCTTAGAGGAAATGTTCTATGAAATCAATTGATCAAAAAAGTGTTTCATGTCTGAAAGATTCATTAAATAGTTTGAAAAATTTAATGTATGATATTGAAAGTATCAGTTGACAATCAGTTGGCTTAATTGCTTTAGATCAGTAGCCCTACAAATTGCACTTGATAAGGAATAGGCCATTAACAATTGGCGATGGATAGTGATGAAATCGACTAAATGAATATTCACTTCAGTTGATCACTAGTAGTGAACCATAGAACTAGTACGTTTAGCACGAACGGGATAACTTTCATCTCCATTATTATAATAATTCTTTGGTAAAGCTTGTGAATGTATGACTTATGGATTTTACAACTTTTTCCACTTCATTTTGTTGTCAGAGAGATGGAAACAACTACTGTAAGGCAAGGTCACAAAACTTTGCTAATGATCATCAATTTTGATTGGTAACAACCAATTCAATTCATTTACATAGATTTTATTGTATATGATTTTCATAATTAATCACCCCATGTGAACTATGCATGAGCAAGTGGTAATGGTTTGTATTTTTCTTGTTACACATCAATTCTTTATCAGGGTAGATGAATTTTTTGGCTAACATAACAACTTGGTGCGGAACATTGATGTAGGAGTTGCTAGTGTGAGGCTCTAAATTCACAAATAGATCACCAAGTGAGGTGAATAAAATGAGTGAAATATTGCTGTGAATGGAGCTATGTGTGTCTTCTTGCAGTCCATAACACTTGTACCTCCATGTTTTTAGCTTATAAAATTGGAAATCATCAGGACAAATAACAGGTCCCCTGCAGAAGTTGTCATGCTATCAAAATTTGCAAACCAATCACAAAATTTCTTCAAATACTTGAACTATCTTTGAATCAGCAGCATGAACATTCATCCATGCCAATACAAAACAAACTAATCGCCTTCAACAGTCTAAAACGCAAAAACTAAGATAGTACAAGTGGAAAAGTACTCTATATGAAGTAGCTAAAACAGTGTTACTGTTGAGGTTGAAATGTTTTTTTTTGTTTGCACTTGCATGAGAAAACAATATAAACTGATGCAGTGATTGGGCACTTATATGCTACTGGCCCTATTTTGTATTTGAAGTTCAAGACATAGCTACTTTGACAAACCAATATATCAGTCAATTCATTTTAAATGTACTGATTCAATTGAGCATTTTTTTGAGTTTTATTAGTGTGGCAATAGACATACGGCAGGCCCCGTTTATTTTGGTTGGACACTCATGCCAATATATAATTATGAAACTTCCTAGTCATTTCATTGCCATATGCAATTTAACAGTTTCAGTACAATTCTACACAGTAGTTCAATAAATACATCAATACTTTCAGACTTTCTCAATGCTCTTTCTGAGAAACAGAACTGTTGAGGCTAGATGTGATCTAATTTTGGGAAGATTTTTATTGTCTCAACATTGAAGTATTTTTCAGTGTTTCCCTGCTGCTGTTACTTGCGGTCTTTGTTATTCCAGTCATACCTTGTTCAACATCTTGCATCAAAAGGTGAGCTTGCAAAGTACACTGCATTTGTAAAGTTGCCTAGTGTTCCTCACTTGCCTCTGTAGTCCTCTCTAGCAGCCCCACAGACCAGTGAAGAGCAATTGAGCTGGGGGAGGCCAGTACAGCCATCTGCTCCAGTATAATATTGAGAGCAGTTATATAAGCATAGGCTTAGAAATTGGCGTGCACTTGTAGCTATCATATGAACAAACAGCATGACTGAAAGGAAATAGATACAGCACACTGCACAGCACAACCAACTGTAGAATAGAGATGTACACTGAGACTCAACACACCCAGGCACTCCCACAATGCAACTCATAGCTACCACTCCAACACTATAACATCCAGCTACCATGCCAACACCACAACACCATCACTAACACCCACACCCACACTGCAATAAAAAAAGATACCAGGCAACTGAAGAAGCTCATGCACAGCACACGTCTACCCACTGTACTACTCACAGATGCTCACAGCAACACATGCACCATAGAAAACAAAACATGTTGAGGCATTAAAGGGGTCCCTGGTGAAGTCTTGATGATACTATATTCTGATTTGTTGAATTGCTCAGTATCGTGCCACCATTAATTTTTTTTATTACTTCATTCATATTTTGTCAGACTTAGTGGGCTTCATTTCTATTTCATTTGTGTTTATTGGGAGACCATTTTTAGTTTGATGTATTGCCTTTCCTGCTTCTGGAGAACCTAGTCACTGTCCTCCAGGTGCTATATGGAGGATGCAAAGTGAGATGAAAGATGAGATGCAACATGAGCCTGACCTTAGAAAAGGGATATTTTGATTGTTATTTACTTATCTGTGTTCCATATTGCATACCTATGTATTCATGACTAAAATGTTGTAGCTACTGTAAACATGAATGATTTGTTGACTATTTAAAATGTTCTTATAAATACCCCCATCTTGATTGCTAGTTTACTACAAGAAAATACAATAATGATGCCATGGTGCTATGCAATACAAAGCACTGCTGTTAACTTATTTGGCCATGCTCTTCAATATCAGTAGCAAATTCAGTAGCCAAAGTTTTTTGGCTTTGTCTAATTTTGATATAGCCACCTGTTGAGGTGAACCAGTAGTAGCTACCCTCCTAAATAAACAGTCAGAAAGGGAGGCCTTGCACCCTGCTTTGGATATTGATATATGCATTGATATTCAATTTTCAAGTAGCTATTGCATAGAACTTTAATGTCTGACTGAAGTATTCAATAAAATGTCTTTATTACTGGACATTGTTGTGGATCTTGTGTTCTTAATTTGCTTAAGTTGGAATGTGTTGACACAAGAATTAGCTTGGTTACCCTTGCTTAAAGTATGTACTCAAATATTTTATGTATGTATATATATGTTACAGATGGTATTATTAATAATCTTTGTACATGTTTCATTATTTATAAATAAGTACTATTCTCATTCAGTCAACAGGTTCAATGTTCAGTTGTGTATGATGTTTAAAACAATCCAACATTTATGAAGTTCTGGCAAATTCATTTGTAGTTATTGTTTTGATACTGACATTATTTATTTATATCTTTCATCTGTAATGTGTGTATTGACTTGAGTGCAAATAAATTTGAATTTTGTAGTCTTTCATCACTATCCCCCTTTTAAAAGTTGGAGGGTTTTGTTACAAGAATTTTGGTTTGCAATTTGTGCAATTTATTTAGATACAGTTGAAGCTATTGGTTTGAAAAAAATCTTAGTGTGAAAATTACTGTCATTGTGAACAATATAATAGTTTTGATTATTATTGTGAGATATGCCTCAGTCCAGAAAATCTAATAAGTATATACTAGCTCCACCTTCAAAACATTATTTTGAAATTTGGGAAACACAGCTCAAGCTGTTGCATGGAGTGCAAGACAAATGCACACCCTAATTGATCCCATGAATATCCCCTACCTACCTATTCATGGAACTGGACTTCGAATTATTTGATATTCATGGGATCAATTAGGAGTCACCATAGTGTGGCTCATCT
>SDVV010024825.1:0-12522 GCA_016164225.1 Gammarus roeselii
AATGTAAAGAGATTTCTTCACCATATATAATAGATGAATACTACCCAAAAAACATTTTTTGAAATTGTTCATAGCAACCGCCGCACTGGTGCTGTTTTAAACGTCCATTCGGCATGGAATGGCCGTTTTTCGAACACCAAACAGAATTGCACGGTTAGAAGTATCTCAAGCATCAGCCTCACTTAGGTTGTTTCAAACCTTTTTGAAACAACCTAAGTGACGCTTTGGATCAACAAGTTATCAATGTAAGTGGCGTCATCACACTTGTGATGACGCCTTGTTCGATCACATTAACGTACTCTTTCGTAACATAACATACGGTCTGATGACTTGAGTTATGGATTTTTCCAATGAAATCCTCATTGCTAAATGCTGGTGATGCACACGTCACCGTTAAAGCGGTGGAACGAATTGCTGTGCACATAAGTAGGCAAACGTTGAATGCCTTTTTTTATCTGTACAGTGTGCTGTGTGTTTTTAACTATGCTCTCACTGCTGGCGCAAATTCTATGAATAATTGTAACCGTAGGTAAGTGTAAATGTCTCCATCGTGCTGAAATGCTCTTAATAATTGTTAATTATGTCATAGGTATTTTTTCCATCATCCCACCTCTCCCAAATATTCTCGCTACCCGGTCTTGGAGCGCCTACAAACGTCCATCTATCTAAGCTAACCTGTTTTTTTTTATACATCAATCGAGAGGTCAGTTCCTTCATCGCCACAAAGCTTGCAGATTGAATAACTGACAGCCCCGAGTAGCATTCGCCACTACATACACGTGAAGATCGCTGATACTGCTTCGTTGTTTTGTTGCAGTACACAATGTTTGATCTCCTACAGTTTGTCCATGCTCCGTCGTCGGGTAGTCTTTACTCATGAGCATAAGCTCATTCTGCGGTGAATCAACGGCAAGCGCATAGTACTTACGCTAGTGACCGACATCTGCATGTTCGGACTCGCACAGCCTGTGCAACCATCAATATCGGTCCGCACCCAAACGAAAGTCGATACTATCCTTCGGTCGTTCCCATTAGTCCCACATCGCTGTGCCAGGTGCGACGGAAGGGCACGGCGCAATTTTCGTGTTCAACTGTGTCAAGCGTCCATGACATCGCATCCACGAACCATCAAACATTTGCTCCGATGATATTGACGAGAGTCTATCAAGAAATGATATGAATGAACAGAATCAACTGACTTGTTACCGAATTTTTGTTGAAGAGAGTGATACAATGTATGATCGTCTGTTTGTCTGGACGTCTCTCTGTTGTAAGCGATAAAAGTGTAAAACGGGCCGCTCACACGTCTCTCATCTCTTTCGATTGTTAGGGTTTTTCTAAATAAATGTATTTCGAATTTCGTTTGTTTCTTGTCCGCATAACTTTCTTACTAGCTATACAAACAAGTTTTGGATCTGATTTGGGCCTCATTTCAATGTTTGGAGTACCTGAATAGAGGGAAGGGCAACCAAACCTTCGCTCCGGCTAGTGTCCTGAAACAGACAGTTCGTGTCAGGAGTGAGGTGAGAGGAACGCGTCAGCAGTGGAGCCACGAAAGCTTTCACAGATTCACCTGCGTCGCAGTTGCAGAGCTCAAGTCCATCCACAAGTAGATAGTATTTGTGCGAAACGGTCATTAGTGAAGGAATAAAATAGGGGTTAATTAGCGTGAGTCAGCTAACGGAAGGGGGGCGGAAGGGGAGCGGCGGGCCGGATGCCAGGCTTGCGGGCTAGATTGGCAAGGTGTTATGTTATGAACATTTACCATTTATTGTATTTTGATATTTATGGTATTTATACATGTTTCTACTTCTTTAGATGGTTGTATTGGGGTATAATTGGTCACTAAATGTTGCTCGTTCTGGTTCTGGTAGGGATAGTGTTATAACTAGTTTCTGGAGGGGTGTGGTAGAGGATCCCCTAGGCAAAAAGGTTGGATGCGCTTTTGCATATCAGGTGAGATTGCACTTACCTGTTTTTTGTCTTATCAGTTTTTTTCGAGTCTTGTTTGCTATGTTTGAGTGTATGTATCGTTACATATTTTATGTGTGGATTATAATTCTATACATTTTTTGCATATATATGTTTCTTTTCATAACTAGTTGGGGTGTAATTGACTCATTCGGATGTTGTTTGGTGTTTTTTTTAGCGGGTGGACGCTTGGTACCAGCCTGATATTGAATTTAGGCTACGTTTCGTGTTTCTCCATCATTGTATTTTCATGTGTATATAATATATATAGGTAGTTGTCGAGTTGATGTTTGTATTTTGGGTTGATCCAGCAGCTTTGTTCCGAGATTCTGTATACTCCATAACGCATTCTCCAGGTTTGAACCAGATATATCGGTGTTTCATTGACGCGGTATTCCAATAGCACGAGTACCTGAACGATATGGATTTATTGTAAGTTATTATACTGTGTTATGTATACTTAGTAATGATCGGTTGATTAATGTTGAATTTGTAGTGTTTTTTTGGAATCTTGAATAGGTGCCTCATAAAGTTATAGGAATTTTAGGACATATTAGGTTTGCACCGTCAATGAAGAACACTATTTCAGGCATAAATGGTCGGTTATTGCATCATTTTGGTATTTTATTTGTATATATGAAATTCTGTTACGATTAGGCCGTGGTTAGGTGAAGAAATGTGAATTTAACCCTTTTTTAGACTGAGGTGGAGAGCTGATCTATCAGATTTTGTATGTACTATAGCGTGATCGTGCAGAAGTATTTCACACCATTTACTATAGGTTTCAGCGTATGTTGCTCGCATGTCCTGGTATCTTATTCACGTCAGTTGTTTGATTGGTTACAAGCTTTTTTTACTCGTTCGTCACGGTTGTTAATGTATGTTTGGGTATGGTAGAGAATTGATTTTCTTGCTTTGTTATAACTCGAGAGTTTTAGTATGTGTCTTTCAGTTTTTTATGTTTTCTGTACAGTTTACATCTTCGATGCGAGGTATTGGGTATTTTATACAATATCGGAATATTAGGATATATTACGTTTGTATCTGCAATGTAGAACATTATTTCAGGTATAATTTAGTTACAAGTTGTATATTTATAGTGTTTTATATATCTTCTTACATACTGGTACAATGTTTGACGTGGATATTATAGATAAAGAAGATCCTATTTGTTACATACTCGGCCTTGCTGTGAGGTTATTGTGTGTTTGTTGTAGGACCATTCTTCAATATTTGAGAGGAGTTAGAGGTGTCCCATCGGCCAAAGCCCGTTGTGTTTATGCCTGTATGTGTAAGTAGACCGATTTACTATGATGGATACCCTAGCGTATTACATTTTTTAGTGTGAAGTAGAGCAGAGTAGAGCATCTTATTTGGCTATTTTTATAGTTGTTGTTGTTGTTGCTGTTGTATGATTTCTCCACGACAATCATAGGAATGTATGTTTGAGAGGTGTAAGTCCGTACTGCATCTTTGTGGAATTTCGTCATTGAACCCTAGCAAGTGTATAGTGTAACATTTTAGAAGACGATTTACTGGATGAAGGGGTCCTGGTGTAGCGTTGGCTTGCACTCTTTGATTGTCATTTGGAGTTCATCAATGTTCAACGTGAATTTTATAATTTCTTGTGAACTTCGATCTTAAGTTCCATGGGTTTGTTAGAGAGAGGAACCGATAAGCTGCTCATCATTGTAGTAATTTACTTAGGTCGTCAGTGAACAGCCCAGCTTTTTTTAGGACCACAGTATTTGAGACTCATGGCAGGCACATTCATAACCACTGTACCTGTGTATAGATGCTTGGTTATGTCCAGAAGGTGACTTTGCTCGACGTTGTTCAGAGATGAAGGACTAAACGGATGCATGGTACGTCTGAGGTATTGTACCACGACTGGGTGTTGCCTCTAAATTTGTTAATTATCAGTGGTAGACTGCTGAGAAATGACCTAATAAAACATTGTAGAGTTCGGTGTTATGACACAGTAGGCTTGGAATTTTTGTTCTACAAGAGGCATAGCATCAGTTAGGTCTTGAAATTTGTTATAGATATGAATAGGTGTCGTAATGAAAAATAACATTATTCGATTGACTCGGTGTTAAATGTCAGATATTTTCGTTATGACTGTTATGTTAGTATATTATTTTTCATGAACCAGATCGATCACCTCAGGAGTTAAAGTGCAGGATTATTTCTATTTATTACATGATCGGTGATGCACATCGGCATTATGTATTGATTGACCATACACCTTCCATATTGGTGTAGGATTTATCATCTGTGTGTGGTAGGATAAACCGTTTATCATAGGTAATCAATGTCGGTTAGGGTAGAGTAAAGAATTTTATTTAGGTAATTTTTATAAATGTTGTTGTAAGTTCCGATTGGTTATCATAGGAATGTATATGTATTAGGTATAATTTTGCCTAATTTCATAGAATAGTGGTTATAAAATACGCTTAATTGGATGTGATGATCCAAAATATTAATATGTTTACCTCTCGACAATGGATTTGTGTCCGGTTCCATGTCGTCTTGGAGAGCTAATCTATCGGATTTGTGTTGAGTGTTAGAGTTAAAATTCTTCAATATTTTTATATGCATCTCAATTATGTTATCCGCTCGCATGTCTATACTAGATGCGTATTCTCGCATATCTTACTTATATAAAATTTGTTATACGTTTACAGTTGTTCACTTGGAAGTTATTGATTAATTCAGGCTTTGTTATGAGATTGCGTTACAATTCAGAATATCTGACTTATTCGATCATTCAATAGATCCACCTTAGCATTTTCACTCAGGGTTTATGATGATGGCAGTAAACCTAACCCTTCCTAACGTAATCTAACAAAGCAATATTTTGTCCCCCGTTTTCATACTTATGTTATGTATTTCTTCATTGATTTAAGCTTTATTCATATCAAATCTATCCAGTTGACACTGTAGTTTTACCAATATAGGAAATGAATAAATGATTGACAATCAGAATAATACAATGCTGGAGCACACAAGTCGGATGAATGTACTTCTGTTATAGAAGACAAAGCAAAATATTAGCTTATAAGGCAATGATTGTATCATCAAAAATGGTACGGCAATTGTTCGAAATAAATTAATGAATTTTATTAAAATGGAGTTAACATTTGTCAAAGTTAAAAGCTGCCGATCGTTCCTCGAAAAGACTGAGTTCGTATTTAAATTAAACTAAAACGATGGGAACTTTTATGACATAGAAATAGACAAAACGCTAGTTAAAACTTATGGTAATTGGCAAAGACAATTGTGATCGGTAGCAACATAGAAAACATATGTATCGTCAGAGTAAAAATGATTAGATGGTGTCTCAATGTTGAGAGTTACGGTGGTGGTGGTTTCGGACATGTTCAAGAACAGATTGAATTTTCTGGTTACTGGTATTATGCTTTCAGCTTTTATTTGTGGGCAAAGTTACAGTTTTGAATTGATCGGTCAATAGATGTTCATTAAGCCTATTCTTGAAGGACGTGTTGGATTCAAGATTCTTGAGGCTTGTTGGGAGGTTGTTCCAAGATTTTGGTCCAGTGATCGAAAAAGCTCGACAGGCAGTTTCTGTTTTCCTGTGTTCAACGTGCAGAGTATCAATAATTCTTGTGAATCGGTTGTTCTTTTCACCTCGATAATATATGTGCTTTTGGCTGCCGGGTGAATGTTTCTTTAGGAGAATTTGCTCGACTAATGGAGTGCCAGTTTGTTGTCGATAATGAGCCCCTGTAATTTTTTGAGAAGAAGACTTACGTGGTCTCGTTTTCTGTGGTTGCCATCACATGTTATTCTTGCCGTAAAGTTCATACAACGTTGCACTTTCTCTCTTTGAGTTTTGGTGCATTTCCCCCAAATTGAAAGACAGTAGTTAATGTGAGACAATACTAAAGCGTGGACAATCAGTAATCTTGATTTGAAATTCAACTGTTTTTTGCATGGAGCTTAGGAACAAAAGTGTTCCACTTAACTTGGAACACAGAGAAGTTACGTGGTGTTTGAAGGAAAGATCGAGATCAAACCATACTCCCAGACTTATCACTTTATCTTGAACAGGAATGTCAGATTTGCCTGTCCTGATAGATAAATTTATTGGAACTGCTTTTATTTTCGAGTTCGAGCCGAACAAGATGCATTTTGTATATTACGAGTTGAGCTCGAGTCCATTTATATCATACCAAGATTTCAGATTAGTTACGGCTGTCTCAACGTCGTCTTTCAGCGCATTCAGATCTGACGGTTTTCGGGAGAGCAATACTTGAACATCATCGGCGTACATTACAATTTTACCTTCATTTAATGGTAATTTACAGTCGATGTCATTTACAAAAACTAGGAACAGCAAAGGGCCAAGTATCGAACCTTGAGGTACCCCAAAGGCAACTGTGGCCGAATTTGACATAGTTACGTTATCGAGTTTAACTGATTGTTGCCGATTCATCAGACAACTTTCGAGCCAAGTAGGGTCTAGACCAATGTTGCGCAGCTTGCCAAAACGAATTGTATGGCTTACACTGCCGAATGCTTGCGATAAGTCTAGCAATACCAGCAGAGAAATCTGCCCCTCATCAAAGTTTTTGTTCAGATCTTCAGTGATGCTCATATGTACGTCTACTGTTGACAAATTTCGCCTATAAGCATATTGGCGGTCATTGAACAGCTTGTTTGATTCGAGGTAATCAATCAATTGGATAAATATTACCTTTTCTAGAATCTAGGATGGGACAGGTAGAAGACTGATCGGTCTAAAGTTGGATGGTTCATTCTTCTCCCCAGATTTATGAATTGCTTTTATGATTGCATGCTTTCAGATCTCTGGAAAAGTTTTACTTGCTATGGAGGTGTTAATAACTGTGCTGATATAAAGCAAGGTAACTATAAGGCTGTCTTTCAGATATTGTGCTAAGCCACCTATTTCTGTAGAATTTGTGTTCCTCATGGCATATACAGCTCGTATTGTTTCGTGTTGCGATACTTGCTTTGGTTCCCATTTGACGTTGGCTTCTTGGTCGCTGCCTCCATCAAAAGCTTTTGAACTCCATGTATCTGTTGCGTCGCTCTGTAGTCCTTGATAAGCTTCCTGGGTTACCTCTTCAAAAACCTGTTGCCCAACTCCAGCGAAGTAGTTGTTAAACTTCTTTGAAGCTGCTTGAGTATTCCGATAAGTAGGCGAGGGATCTTTTTTTTTGTAGGGAACAATTCTGTTCAGTACATTTCACATTTCTTTTTGATTGTTTTTGCACTGTTCTAGTTTCTCATGATGGCATTTTATTTTTGCTCGCATGACTTCGCGTTTGACTCTTCTATTTTGAATTCGAAAAAATTCTAACCAAGTGATGCTTCATTTTGCTCTGCGTTTGAGATATTTTTAAAGTGCAATTTCGTCTCGCAATTTTCTGTAATCCATTTAACCGGCATGCTTTGCATTGTTTTAGTATCCGTTGGCGCCATAGCGTTCTCACAGTCTTCTCACAGAAGACTGTGAGAAGATAGTGTGTAAGCAATTGGGCTTGCTCTGTGACGTTATCTGTGCAATGTATCGGTTTTATCATCTCGACGTTTGCCACTAGTTGTGCTCTGAAATTATCCGCGGTGAAATTTATTTTTGTACGGCAGGTTATTTTGTATACTTGTTTCTTATCTTTTTTGATGTTAATGGTGCAGTTTATTTCATGGTGGTCCGAGAATGAATTGGGCTCTACGTCTGTGGAAACAATGGAAGACGGATTGTTACTTATGAGCAGATCCAATACAGTTTGGGATTCGGGAATAATTCTTGTTGCACTTTTTATAAGCTGATGCAGCCCGTTTTAGTCTAAAATCGGATTCTTATTGTTGGATTTCAATTTCAATTGATCATCATTGAAATCTCCCAAAATGTACAGCGTCTTTCCTAAGCGGATAGCTTCTCGATATCTTTCTTCGATGTATTGAGAAGACTGTACACTTGCTTTGGGTGGTCTGTGAAGAGAACCAACAACAAACGATCTGTTTTTTCGTACCTGGATGTTCACCCAAAAGTCATCAACTTATTTGCTATCGTTAAGCATTATTTGAGAAGACATATATTCTTCTCGCACATAAATCACGGTTCCAACTCCTTTCCTTTCTCTATCTTTCCTATAAACATTGAAGCCGTCAATCTCGATGAAGGTAGTGGTAATGTCAGCTTCCAGTCAGGTTTCAGTCAGACATAGAATGTCAATTAAGTCCTCCTTCATCATCATTTTGATGTGATCCATCTTTGTTCCTAAGCTTCTAACGTTTATATGTTTAATCACGATATTATTTAGGTTCTGATGGGTATTTACAGACATGGTTGCTGAGGGGTGGTTGCTGCTCCCAGCTTGAACAGTTTGTGCCTCTAGTCATTTGTTTTTACACACAGGATAGTTGGTATCACTTTGAAATGATTGCATAGGCATCTCTTCATCGAATATGGATGTATCATTGTCGTATTGCAAAGGAGGATACCAATGGGAACACTGCACATTTGTTTCCACGTGCTTGTTTCACTTCGCTGCAATATTTTGTTGTTCGAAATGTGGCTACAGAGGGTGGGTTTGTGCAAGACTACTATAGTGGTCCTCTTTTTTGGCTACAAATATTGAGTATAGGGCAGCTTCATCACTCTTAAGGTTGATCGGATTAATTACAGTCTGTGATAACATAATCCACGTCATGCTACCCACTCACATGATCCATAGACTTGCGGGTCTAAGCAAACACGAATGGGTTTTCCTCATGGACTCTAGCCAATTTTCTGGCTTCTTTCGACATAAGTATGTCAAAAGATGGTTTAAAGGATCTAGGGATTATCAGGTCGACTACAATGAAATGGATCTTGGCGCCGATGTTACTGATGACAAAATTATCAATCAATTTCTTCTCATCCTCAGAACACAATCTCTCAACTGCTCTTTTATCAATCCACACGTCATGAAATGTTTTGTGCCATTTCCTTCAATTTTATTTGGCCTGGCTCATTGACTCTTCCGCAGATGTAAAAGATTAGTCGGTAGACGGTCAACCGTCTCATTTCAACATAATCTACCCCGAGAAAGTTGCGTTCCTGTGGGGCTGTGTAGAGTTCCATGTGTATCAGGACGTGTTTCTTCGAACACTGGAAACCATCGGCATCCGGTAATCTGACAGGTTTTTAAGGGCTTCTGCCCTCTTCCATTTTGAGGCATTTTCAGAAGCTCTGTATATTTCACCCCATTTTGACTTGAAAATTGTTGCGAACATGTCAACCTCGTTAGCTTTGTCATGTATGTATGTATGTATGTATCAATAGACATTAAGTCGTTTCTCCCTTAATAGGAGGGTGTCTAAATTAGGCTGACACAGAAGGGGAAGGTGCCTAATCTCCCCGCCACGAGACCGCCGGGTCTTTGCCGGGGCCCGAACTCGCGATATGCAGCACTAGAGGCTGGCACCGCAATCGGTCAATTTAACCACTCGGCCACGGCGGCCCCTTTCTTTGCCATGAAGTTTGCTAATTAGATACGGGGCTTCCATCGCCAAATTTGCCTCTTTGATGTAGTAACCAAGTGAGGTTTTCAATCTATGCTTTGGTTCTTCTTTTTACGGCGAAACTTTGGCCAATGTGCGCATATAGCACATAATTCGTTGTCTGGTTTTCAATTTTTTTATTATTAGATCTAAGTGTTTTGTATTGCTGCAGTCCGAGAATTATGATGGTTTTATCGGTTCTACACATGTGACCAACGTCAGAATTTATGAGCCTCTTAAGTATATCATGCTGCAATTTGCAATCTTTCTCTGGCATTTTCAGCAATGAAGTATTCAACCAAATTGGCTTCCAGTCGTTTGAAGTATCACATTTATGTGTATAGTAGAAATTGGAATGATAGTAGCCTTTACAACAAATGCATCGCACTGTTTTGGAAGATGTCTTAGAGCGCTGCTCAACCATTACTATATCCGGGGATTCGAGTATGTGTTGATGTATACCCTCCTTTCGTAACGCAGTTTTGGCTTTTTTACGTTTATGTGGACTCGGCTTCAATTTTTTTTTCACCGAAACTTCGTTTTTGTGTACGAGTTTGATGTGGTGAGCCAATTTAAACATCCATTTAGTACAGAATGAACATGGTCTTCTAGGTCTGGCATTGCTAAATTTCTTTTTGGGGTTGTACTTACCTTTAAATGGAAGAACATCATTTACACTGAGCGACACCGATTCTCTAGTAAGCCCTAGCAGATTTTCAAGCAAAGTGTTATCTTCATTCTTTTTGCATGAGTACTCAGCATATTAATTGGATAGGCTTATATGAATATCATCAGATGAGTGATGATTTTACATTCAGTAAATCATCCTGTGGTGATGGTGCAGGGGTGAGGTACTGCATAGATGTCATTTGAGTCTTCTGGCATTGGTCTAGGTTCGTGCATAGGCCCAGTGCCATCAGTTAGTCCAGTCTCCCGCGCTTGTCTGGTCTCAACCGCCCGACAAAAATCCCACCGTTTACTCGTCTCCGTTTTCCTATCGATCTCATGCGACTGCCTGGTCACACGCGACGGCGGTTCAGCTTCATACGTTGACCCATTCTGCTGAGTTAGAACAATCCTAGACTGTAGTTTGACATGAAGCGTTGACACATCAGTAGTTATACAAGATATTAAACGTGCCCTGGGGGGAAATAAGTGATCTGAAACGTGCCCTGGGGGAAAATAAGTTATCTGAAACTGGCGTGGGAGGAAATAAGTGATCTGAAATGTGCATGGGGGGGAGATAAGTGATCTGAAACGTGCCCTGGTGAATATTGAATTGTTTATGATTGTTAAAGGAAGGTAAATAGATATTGTAAAGGGCATGTTTTACTGTATGATTTAATGTTAGAGTTTCTTTTATTGGCATATCCGCAAGAAATGTTAGCCTGGTACATAGGAGGTTGGCTGTATGTGTAGGATTTATTGTTTTTTAATACTACATGGTATTGTAGTATTTAATCGATCTGTTTGTAAGTGTAGTATATATTATTTTTTAATAGTATATAATATTTGTAAATCTTACTATTTAGTGTCGCAAGCTACGCTGTTATTTCAATTGGTATTTATTGTTCGAACATTAACATATTTAAGGTATTATCCAATGATGTAGATACCGTTGTAATTTCAACTTGCTTGCATTGCTCGATGCAGGAAGTGATGAAAGAAGGAAAAGCGCCTGGGTTGGACGACGTTGCGACTTAGTGCATTGAGAGGTGTGGAGTCACCATAGTCTAGTAGCTGGTGAATTTAGTGGCGCAGTTCTCACATTGTTCCGCTGTATAACAACAATGGAGATAAAATTGGATGCAGCAACTCAAGAGGTATCAGTATGTTGTGTGTGGTCGGGCAGCTGTATGGGAGAGTGATAGATATTAGGATTAGAGACGGTAAGGATGGTGCGATTGAAGCGGAGCAGAGTGGCTTCAGGAGTGGGATGATTTGGCACTCTGATTTTTGATGTGAAACAAGTCTGTAAGAAGTCCCTTGCCAAGGGAGCGGATGTGTTGTGCGCCTCCACGGATTTGAACAAGGCATACGATAGGATAGACAGGATGTTGTGGAGAGTACGCCGTCTGTGTGAAGTAGGCAAAAATTGATTGACTGCTATTTAGAGTTTCGATGTTGGCAACAGAGCGTGAGTCAGAGCGGGAGCGAGATAAGTGATTGGTTCACATTGCAAGTGGGACTGAGACAAGTTTGCGTTAGATCTACCTCTCTTTTTCAATCTCTACATAGATGAATGGTCAAATTCAAAATAGTTCAAGATTTAGAACTGTTAGAAGCAATTGGACGGAGTTAGCAGTTGAGTCAGTTACTGTTGGCGAATAATACGCAATTCGGCAGATTCAGCGGAGCAGTGGTGTAGGTTAGTGTCCGAATTGGGTTGAGTATGTGAGAGGATGAAGATAAGTGTTTTAAGTACCTGGAATCTCATGTGGAGAAGACTGAACTAGTGAAAACAGAGGGTCTATAAACTCAGGGTGTGAATGAAGGGTGTATAGTGTTGTGTAGACCGAGGAGTGCTATAAGCCGTAGGACGTTGGGAATGGAAGTTAAGTGAGGGTCGTAAGTAGTGTATATCTGTGCAAAAGTCGCTCTGCAAAAGTCGCTCTGCAAAAGTCGCTCTGCAAAAGTCGCTCTGCAAAAGTCGCTCTGCAAAAGTCGCTCTGCAAAAGTCGCCCTGGAAAAGTCGCCCTGGATAATTAGTGACTCTATGTATGTTATTTTGTGAAGGATTTAGGAGGTATATTATTTGTGAAGGTATTACGAGATTTAGGATATATGTTATTTATGAAGGAAATAGGATATATGTTAATTGTGTAGGAATTAGGATGGCAAGATATTTGAATCTTTTTATCGAATGTGTTGGTTATGAAGTATGTTATTTGATAGTGACTCGGACGCTGTACTTCTCTGACACTCTAGTTATATATTAGTGACTCTATGTATGTTAGTTGTGAAGGAATTAGAATGTATGTTATTTATGAAGGAAATAGGATGGGTAGATATTTGATC
>SDVV010024826.1:0-12522 GCA_016164225.1 Gammarus roeselii
CCCTCCTTACACATGACTGTCAAGCCAATCAGCTGCTCCTATGATTTCTCTGTTGATTCCTAAATAGATCGTCTACATGGATAATTTTCTAGCACCTTTTTCGTAGCCTCCACCATTAGTGTTACGAAGACTGAGAACCGATCCCTGACGCTTTCCAACTCCTACGTCGAAGTCCTCTAAGGTTTTCTCCCTTGTAAACAAAGTTAGATGGCGTTTTCCTCTACTCAGAGTTAGATAGACAAACCCTTCAAATAATTTTCTTGTAAATAATTTTTTTGAAGAGCGTTTGGCCAAGTCATTTTAAAATGTAAGGTGAACAATATCTGTTATGCAATGCAGTGAACATTGATAGTTGTTTGGTTACTTAATTCAATGTGACGATAATAAAAAATATTTACCTTCTTACTATAGATTCAAAAAATATTTTAGGAGCTAATATAGAGCAGTCGAATTGTACAGTGGCAACATCAACCATTAAGACTAACAAACAAATGTATATAAATCTACGAATTAGTGGACTAAACAAATCATACTAAATAAATTTTACTTAGGTAAGCATCAGTATGTATGTGAGTGCAAGGAGTTTAGGTGTGTCTTGCCGTCGGTCATCCCCCATCTGGGGAGCTTTAGTATGTGTTTGAGTGCAAGAGAAGAGTTTTGGTGGGTCTTGCCGTCAGTTATCCCCCTACATGGGATTCGGCCTTGCGTCTGTCTCTGTACAATTAGGAATCGTCGAATCTTAAGAAACGAACTTCATTGTTAATTGTAGCACAACGCTGCTGCTCGACCAACCTTCTCAGAGAGGTGCAGCAGCGTGTGGGCGAGCTTGTGGGCGATGTCGGGTGGGGCGGGCGAAAGCAGCACGTACTCCTGCAGGGGCTGGTGGGCGTACTTGCGGGACATCACCGTCAGATCGTGCACGAACTGAGGGAGGGAGAGGAGGAGGCTTAGGGAAAGTTTAGAGAATATTTAAGAACAAAAATTAGTATTAATTCCAAAACGTTTAATCGAACAAAATAACACGGATCAAACAGTCACATTTAAAAGAAATACGATCAATAAAACAGACGAGGGTATGAGTAGTATATATAGGGCCTAAACGGCCATCGAGGCAGTTTGATCGACGGGCGTATGGATGGGCGACCTTGGGGCGACCATGTGGCGAAGTCTGTCGGTCGGGCGGTGTGAAGGGGACCGGAACTGATTTTAGCAGGAGGACGGACGGACAGCTTTTGGATTATTCATAAGGTATATGTTATATATGTTAATAGGTTATATAAATAGAACGTTTACGTATATATTTACATGTAGGTACTTTTGATATTTTTATCGCATTTCAATGCTAGGAATACTGTATTGCAATTCATTGCATGGAATGTTGCATACGTGCTATTTCAATGCTAGTTCTCTGGGTGTTTATAGATAATGATAACATATATTTATAAAATCATTTAAACGATAATGAATTTGTCCACAAATATATTAGGGAATTGCATTGGCTTATTATTTATACGCGAACATAACTATTCACTCCGAAAATCGATGGAAGAAAATGTACGAAACCTAATTAATGACTTCGACTTCCCTCTCTGGTCTTTTTTGATCGGCGGTATAAGAGGCACTCGGCAGCTTCTTTATAGATGAAAAGCACTATTTCTCACCTGGAAGTGTCGGCTCATCATATTGGTGTAGGATTTATAATATAGGTATGTTTTTCTTTTTTCCTCTGGTCTATTGGATTCTAGGCTGCTGCCCTTAGTACTCATTTTAGATAGACGGATACCTTTTGAAGTATTGTATGCATCACTTCAAAACCTATCCTTGTAACCAAAACTTTGTTTATAGGATTTAGCGAGCTTTTTCTCGACGGATTTTTTTAAAATTATAGGTACATATCTATGACATCGAGTATTTTCAGTGTTTTTCTTATTTGCGCCGACACTCCAATTCACTATATTCTCGCAGATATCCAAAATATACCTAATTCTCCTAGCACACAAACGTTTGAGACAAGATTGTCTCTCTTCGTGTTTCATTTCCAACAATTTAGAAACAAAGTCAGACATACATTTGATTGTATTACGCCATTTTACACTTCTTATACCTACTACCGTTTTATTATCCCATCTGACAATTTGGTTCCCTTCAACTTTATCATTTTTTTCACATGACATCTCCTCGGTATCACTGTCACTGGTTTCCATTTCACTTGAAGTATCCCACATTTTTCTCACACATATATATAATTTTTATATTTCGTCTAAGGTTTTGGGTGTTCTCCCCCCCATTCACCCAATCTTTATACGTTCTGCGTTTTGTTGTTAGAGGTAAAGCACTTTCTTAACTGCTCGCACCCTGTTGAGCACTGTCTATCTCATTTTTTGGGAACCCAGGTCTGGTTTATTATGTTCTATCAATACTCCCTTTGCGTCCTTAGAGCTTGTATTTCCTCCTTAATTTTTAAGACTATCATATTCAAGATAATGCTGTCCTTTGAGATGTTGTCAAAATTCGAACGTAGAACTTGATTTGCATAATTTTATCTCCGCATTGCAAATAACACATACCCCATATTATCTTTTCTGTTAAAATATTTCGATTCCAAACTTGGCGATATCCTTCTACAACGAAAGCAGACCGTTAACTAAATGAGTATAAATCTGATTTTAATTTTATATGTATATACTTTACCATGAATGAACAGGGTTAATGCCGGCATATTCCGGCATAATGTAGGCGTATACAGGGTTGATGCCGGCATATGCGTCCATATGCCGGGAGAATGTCGGCGTATACAGGGTTCATGCCGGCATAATGTAGCCGTATAAAGGGTTGAAGCTGGTATATACCGGCATAATGTAGGCGTATACAGGGGTCGATACCGGCACAATGTAGACACATACACACATTCGTATGCATATAAAGAGTCGGTTAACATCTGTGGCATTTTAATTCTCATTTGTGATTTTTTTCCATTGGAACAAAGTCCCTTGCTTGTGTTACAAGATATTTTATGTGGATCAGCTTCACGGCGTGTTAGGTTAAAAGATTTTTACTCATCCTAACCTAACCTTTTCTAATTTTATCAAGAATTATGTGCTATCGTTCAAGATTTTTCATGCTTACGTATGATATTCAGTCAGTGTTTTATGATTTATGCATAACAAATTATTCCACTTGGCTCTACATTTTGATCTATCCTTTGCAGTTTTGATACACACTTCCAATTTTGATCTAGCAAATTTCAACCTGTTGCTTATGTAAAGTACATCGTTCGTTTGATTGTTATAGCTATTTTCAAATGATTCTGGATTTTTTTTACACAATTCTAAAACTTTTGTACATGTTATTCACACCCATAAAAACTCAGCTTAATCTAACATTATGTATGGTATTCAGTCATTGATACATCCATATAAAGCCCTCAACACGACTCAAATATCATTTAACATATATGTTATTTATTTCACTGTCACTTTCGACCTATATTAGTTAGCAGAGAAACCCCATTTTCAAACTTAGATGGATTGAATGTTACAAGTATATCATATTTGTATCCAGTTTCGTACAAACGGACACAAGGTCTCACACAATGTTTTCTTATTTTACTTCAATATCTTCTGGCACTACATTCCATGACGATTTGCGCGTCTGATTTGCCTTTTATTTCCTATAATTTTCTTATTCTTGACGATGACCTCGTTTCAGATGTCACCACACATTACTGGTGAATTTATGTGTATTCAATTTTATTTATTTTTGGCAAAGATTACAGACCC
The DNA here is from genome assembly GCA_016164225.1 of Gammarus roeselii. Classification (NCBI taxonomy): domain Eukaryota; kingdom Metazoa; phylum Arthropoda; class Malacostraca; order Amphipoda; family Gammaridae; genus Gammarus; species Gammarus roeselii. The sequence goes on from SDVV010024826.1 coordinate 3,780, forward strand.
CCATCACCCCATCACTTTCAAACAATCGACGACTTAAGGTATACCACATCCTTCCACAACAGAATCACAACGTTGAATGAGCAAGATATGATCGGACTCTGATTTATATCCTACCAATTTGTAACACATCTAGATCATATACTCCGAGATAGGCTTACGGCATCGTTTCACGCTTTGAAACATATTCTTCCACCGATTTTGACAATTCGATGTTGCCTCTGACTGACACGATGTTTGCAATTCATTGCTTAACCTTTGCGTTAAAGATAATATAAACATTTATTTGAGGATTTACATAGTTCTATTAGTATTAATTACATATCATGCTGGATGCATCAATGCTTTCTACCTCGTTGTTTCGATTTTAAACAGCCTGGTTTGTACATCCAACTATACCCATCATCACTATGTTTCAGTTTCCTCTCAAAATCCTGCATATACTTCATCATATCTTTGATACGAATACCAAAGGCTATTCCTGTTCCACCGTGACTCCATAAATGTAGCGCTTCTTCTTCCTGATCTTTAATTTTTCTTCTCCAATTCAAAGTTCGCCGGTCTTCATCCGAAAGAAATTGTTGCATTCGATCCAGATTTTCTTTTGTTCTTAGGTAGAATTTATTTTCCACTACCTCAGCTTTATTACACGCGTGAAGATTTTCTGCTTGGATTATTTCAATTTCAAGATTTACCTTCTTATTTTCTTTGAACTCTGTTACATATGACTGAAATGTATCGAAATCAGTTACCCAAATACTGTTTATTCAGTTTTCATCCACATATGAATAATTTTCCCCACTTTTAAGATTCTTCTTCTCCGTATTCGTAGAAAAGGGTTATTTTCAAAAAACTAAATATTTGTTCGAAACAAGCCATATCATCTTCGGAGACTTTTCCATCCAGCACACGTAAACAAAATTTTGAGACGTGAACATTAATTTTGTTTATTCTAAGACGAAACGTACGCCTCCGCTTGTTCTCAACGTAACACTGACTCCAATCTCGGTAAGCAGAAAAAATCTCGAACGATGACATATAGTTCTTGAATAAATTAGATTTGGTTTGGTTAGGATGAGTAAAAAAATTTTACCCACGTCGTGAAGCTGATCCACATTAAATATCTTGTAACAAAAGCAAAGGACTTTGTTCTAATGGAAAAAAATCACAGATCAGAGGTAAAATGCGACATTTGTTAACCGACCCTGTGTATGCATACAAATGTGTGTATGTGTCTACATTGTGCCGGTATCGACCCATGTATACGCCTACATTATGCCGGCATATGCCAGCATCAACCCTGTATACGGCTACATTATGCCGGCATCAACCCTGAATACGCCTACATTATGCCGACATCAACCCTGTATACGACTACATTATGCAGGCATATGCCGGTGTCAACCCTGTTTACGCCTACATTGTGCCGGCATATGTTTCGGCATCAACCCTATATACACCTACATTATGCCGGCATGAACCTTGTATACGCCTACATTGTGCCGGCATATGCCGGCATGAACCCTGTATACGCCTACATTCTGCCGGCATATGCCTGCATATGCCGACATCAACCCTGCATACGCCTACATTGTGCCGGCATATGCCGGCATCAACCCTGTATACGCCTACATTGTGCCGACTTATGCCGGAATATGCCGGCTTAAGTCGCCAAGTTTGATATGTCGCCAAGTTTGATATGGAAATATTTTAACAGAAAGGATAATACTTATGCGGAAATAAAATTATGCAAATCAAGTTCCACGTTCGAATTTTGGCAACATCTCAAAGAACAGCATCATCTTAAATATGATAATCGTTAAAATGAAGGAGGAAATACAAGCTCTAAAGACGCAAAGGGTGTATTGATAGAACATAATAAACCGGACCTGCGTTTCCAAAATAATGAGATAGACAGTGCACAACAGGGTGCGAGCAGCTAAGAAAGTGCTTTACCTGTAACAACAAAACGCAGAACGTATAAAGATTGGGGGAATTGGGGGAGTACACCCAAAACCTTAGGCGAATTGAAAAAAAAAAGAAAATATGGGAAACACGTGGGATACTTCAAGTGAAATGGAAACCAGTGACAGTGATACCGAAGAGATGTCATGTGAAGAAAAATCTGATAATGTTGAAGGGAACCAAATTATCAGGTGGGATACTGAATCGGTAGTAAGTATAAGAAGTGTAAAATGGTATAAGGAAATCAAATGTACATCTGAATTTGTTTCTAAATTGTTGGAAATGAAACACGAAGAGAGACAATCATGTCTCAAACGTTTGGGTGCTAGGAGAATTATGTATATTTTGGATATCTGCGGGAATATAGTGAATTGGAATGTCGGCGCAAATAAGAAAAACACTGAAAATACTCGATGTCATAAATATGTACCTATAATAAAAAAAAATGCGTCGAGAAAAAGCTCGCTAAAGTCTATAAACAAAGTTTTGGTTACAAGGATAGGTTTTGAAGTGATGCATACAATACTCCAAAAGGTCTCCGTCTATCTAAAATGTGTACTAAGGGCAGCAGTCTAGAACCCAATAGACCAGAGAAAAAATGAAAAACATATCTATATGCTAAATCTTACATCAAATATGATGAGCCGACACTTCCAGGTGAGAAATAGTGCTTATCATCTATAAAGAAGCTGCCGATCAAAATAAGACCAGAGAGGGAAGTCGAAGTCATTAATTAGGTTTTGTACATTTACTTCCATCGATTTTCGGAGTGAATAGTTATATTCGCGTATAAATAATAAACCAATGCAATTCCTTAATATACATTTGTTAAAAATTTATTAATAATAAAATGATCTTATAAATGTATGTTATCAATACCCCTGAACATTCAGAGGACTATGATTGAAAATGCATGTATACAATATGACATGCAATGAAATTGCAATACGATATGCCCTGCATTGAAATGCGATAAAATACCAAAGGTAACCTATATGTAAATATGTCTGTAAGAGTTCCATTTATATAACCTATTAACATATATAACCTATACCTTATGAATAGTCCAAAAGCTGTCCGTCCGTCCGCCTGCTAAAACTAGTTCCAGTCCCCTTCACCCCGTCCCCCCGACTGACTCCGCCACATGGTCGCCCCAAAGTCGCCCATCCATGCGCCCGCCGATAAAACTGCCTCGATGGCCGTTTAGACCCTATATATACTACTGGTAGGACTTGAGAGTTCAGAATAATTTTCAATTGTCTACTACAGGACGCGTCGAATTATGTACCTCTGTGTATGCCATTACTGAGGCCTTTATGAACTAATGAGATGGTTACATTTCCAAGAAGCCTAATGCCACAGTCAACTCTTCGTGAACCGTGATAATTCTTTTCTCTGTCTGCATAAGTCCATGTCAGCAGGCTAGACACGAATTGTGAACTAAACTGACATGTTTTGTGCACGGTAACGGCCCCAAACACACGCTGGACAGCTCATCACACTTGTACCTTTTTATGCTGCAAATAAGATTTACCCTCTCGGTCTGCCAGCTGATCAAAGTCGCAATTTAGTTTCGAATAACACTGCCCGTTGTTCGGTCCACTGCCCGTGGTTTGGTCCACTGCCCGTTGGGCCAATAGCAATTATATGTGTGTGCAACCCCTAAAAGTTTAAATGCACTAATCGTGAAGTCAAGGTACTTTTTTATCGGCGAGAAGCTCGTAGGAGTCAAGGTCTTTCTGGATGAGGTAGGAGTAGACCTCCACGTGGTCGTAAGCGGCTGCGTAGCAGATGGGGATCTTGCCCTCATTGGTCTTGTCTTTGGTGTCGGAGCCTGCCTCTGTCAGCAGCTTCACCACCTTGATGTGCCCCATCTTGGCGGAGTAGTGCAGTGCTGTCCAGCCCTCCTGAGGGCGGGAGACCAGAGATGTTTGACACATTGTGTTTCTTATCATCAAACCTTGGTGCTTGGCATGGTGGGTTCCACCAAATAAATAATAGATGAAAACCTCACTAAGTTATAGTAGTAAGAAAAGCAATATGGAACTAAATATTGATTTTCTGAAACAATAATGTAATATGTATTATCGGAAACATTTTGTCGTCGTCCTTGGATGATTGCGTAAATAAAAATGCAAAGAAACAGGCTTTACATTGCTGAGCTCAGCCGCAGAAAAGTAAGTTTTCTTAGTCATGAATCACAGGTGATGACGAGTCATTTAAAATCAACTTTAGTAGCTATAGTAGATGTGTCCATGAGCCACATTGAACAGCTTTTAGAAGACCACACAGAACAGAATTTGACATGATATAAAAAACTGGATTTTGTATAGATTAGGTTATAGAGGGCTATACTAAAGCAGACTTTGGTAAATCACATATAACAGATTTTGAAGTGGCTCAAAGCTAGAATAAATTACGTACTTATTGAACAGGTTTGGACGAATCATTTAGGCCAAGTTTTGTAGAGCAACTTATAGAGCGATTTATAGAGGGCGTTTTCTCACCCTGTCTTTCGCCCCTATTTTGACCCCCTGCCCCAGCAGCAGCGCCACCATGTCGTAGTGGCCGTTAGTGGCAGCAATGTGCAGTCCCGTCCTGCCCTTCTTGTCCGCAACGTGAACCTGGGAAACAAAGCGTAAATCGTCAATTTGAGTGTATTTCTGTCACGTGACATAAACTGTTATGTAGCATAGCTGCATAACAGATCTTCTTACACAACTACACGTAGTAATATTCCATAATACATATCCACACCCATGGCTTACTCCTTGCTCTGTTTGAGAGTAAACAATGTCACTAACAATGAGTGCATGAAATAGCTTGGAAACTGCAGCAAAAAGTCCACGGAAATGCATACGAAAATTTTACTAACAGCAAAAGGTGCTGAACAACTAAGGAGCAACACGGATGCAACTAGTCGCAGACTATCACAGGAGAGAGAAATCTCTGCACTCCAATCGTAACCACTTGTTAGTTTTTCACCATTGAAACCATCTCGAGCTCATATCAACTCTTACTCTATTTGCTACGTTGAACAGATTTTGAATGCAAAATGTCTATAAAGCCAGATGTTATTTCGTTTTAGACAGTCTTGTAACACAACCCAGAGGTTGGACTTCGTTGCTGCGACCAAGTTCTTCCAGTTACTCTCAAACATCAATCATTCCAGAAAGGATAAGACGTTTGGTTGGTTGAATGTCTGCAGGGAGGTTCTTCACGAGATCAATATTCTAGAACATTGGAATGATTCAAATTCGACCATCACAAACCGGCCACCACAAAGTATATAACAAGTTTGTTGTAATCAACCTTTGATTGCTAATACATTTCACTAAGCTGTTCCGTAACTTTTCGTCTGCGTACACTGTTCCTCGTCGCACCACCAACCCCGGCCTCACCTGCTGCGCGCTCTTGGACAGTAGGAGCCCCACCACGTTAGTGTGGCCATTGATGCAGGCCATGTGTAGGGGGATGTAGTTCTGGGGGAGGATATTAAAGTTAAAACTGGGGATTGTAATCATTTTAACGAGTTTCGACAGTCACCAACAACCCTACTCATCTCTAACATGACTTCTAAAATCGAATATAAACAGAAAAATTTCAAGGAAAAAATTGCAGCACGATTCTTTAAAGAAACAGTTACCATTGATACCGGAACGATTCCTAAATAATTGTGTTACAGATTACATAAAATTGAAAAGAATTCCTGACCCCAAAATAAAACATTTATACGTTATTCTGTGTTGAGAGAAAGGGTGACAGTATTCATTTCAATATAGCCTTTACAGCTGAACGAGATACTTCAGATCTCGCGTCACCATAAAGGTGTTTCAGTAGTTAGTGTGGGTTTATTGGTTCATATCTTTGAGTCTGTATCTAATCCTAATTAAGAATACAATCCCAGGTACCTATGAGTCAAATATTGATAAGCGCTGAGACAATCATTGAGAGGTTAATGAAACAGGTTTCCATCCCTGCCGCCCACGTACATTGATCTTAGACTTGACATCGGCGATGACTCCCGCCGAGTTGAAGAGGACCCTGACAACGTTCTCGTTGCCCTGGTGAGCCGCCAGATGAAGGGGGGTCAGGTCGGATTCTGCCCCCAGCTCGGGGATGAAGGGCTTGCCCCCCTTGCTGGCAGGAGGATGCGACTTGGCCACGGCGGGGATGTAGCTCAGCAGCTCGCGCAGGATTTCTATTGGAGAAAAATTTCGTTGAACGAAGTTTTGAACGTGAGAAGATCAATTTTAAAAGAGCGAATGTTGAAGTGTTTATTGTGTGTGGTCCTGATCAAGGCCAAAAGGTACTAAATGCATTATATAAGTGTACGCACTATTAATTGAGTTATCCTCTGTATTCCATCGTATACGAATATATTTTACCGGTTAATCAAGTGATTTTTTTACCTCCCAGCAATTAACCTGCTGCAATCAGCCTCCTGAGGGCTACTGGGTCTGGGTGAATGGTAATGAAGTTTCATGTTTTCATTTTATTAATGATTATCATGTAGCATATACCATCATATGAGCGCATATAGTATATCATGTAGCAAATACAATCATATGAGCGCATATAATATATCATGTAGCAAATACAATCATATGAGCGCATATAATATATCATGTAGCGAATACAATCATATGAGCGCATATAATATATCATGAAGCAAATACAATCATATGAGCGTATATAGTATATCATGTAGCAAATACAATATCATATGAGCGCATAAAATATATCATGTAGCAAATACAATCATATGAGCGCAAATAATATATCATGTAGCAAATACAATCATATGAGCGCATATAATATATCATGTAGCGAATACAATCATATGAGCGCATATAATATGTCATGAAGCAAATACAATCATATGAGCGTATATAATATATCATGTAGCAAATACAATATCATACGAGCGCATAAAATATATCAAGTAGCAACTGCAATCATTTGAGCGCATATAATATATCATGTAGTAAATACAATCATATGAGCGCATATAATATTTCATGTAGCAAATACAATCATATGAGCTCATATAATATATCATGTAGCAAATAGATTCATATGAGCGCATATAATATATCATGTAGCAAATATAATCATATGAGCGCATATAATATATCATGTAGTAAATACAATCATATGAGCGCATATAATATTTCATGTAGCAAATACAATAATATGAGCGCATATAATATATCATGTAGCAAATACAATCATATGACCGCATTTAATATATCATGTAGCGAATACAGTCATATGAGCGCCTATACAATATATCATGTAGCATATACAATAGTATGAGCGCATATATTATATCATGTAGCAAATGCAATCATATGGGCACATATAATATATCATGTCGCAAATACAATCATATGAGCGCATATAATCAATAATGTAGCAGATACAATCATTTAAGCGCCTATATAATATATCATGTAGCATATACAATCATATGAGCGCATATAATATATCATGTAGTATATACAATATTATGAGCACATATAATATATCATGTAGCAAATACAATCGTATGAGTGCCTACATATTATATCAACTAGCATATACAATCATATGAGCGCATATAATATATCATGTAGCATTTACAATCATATGAGCGCATATAATACATCATGTAGCAAATACAATCATATGCGCGAATATAATAAATCACGTAGCAAATATAATCGTATGAGCGCATACAATATATCATGTAGCAAATACAATCGTATGAGCACATATAATATATCATCTAGCAAATACAATCATATGAGCGCATATAATATACCATGTAGCAAATGCAATCATATGAGCGCATATAATTTAGCATGTAGCAAATACAATCATATGAGCGCATATAATTTAGCATGTAGCAAATACAATCATATGAGCGCATATAATATATACTGTAGCATATACAATCATATGAGTGCATATAAACTATAATGTAGCAAATACAATTATATAAGCATATATAATATATAATGTAGCAAATGCAATCATATGAGCGCATATAATATATAATGTGGCCAATATAATCATATGAGAGCATATAATACATAATGTAGCTTATACAATCATATGAGCGCATATAATATATCATGTAGAAAATGCAATAATATGAGCGCATATAATATATCATGTAGCATATACAATAATATGAGCGCATATAATATATCATGTAGCAAATACAACTATATGAGCGCATATAATATATCATGTAGCAAATACAATAATATGAGCGCATAGAATATATCATGTAGCAAATGCAATAATATGAACGCATATAATATATCATGTAGCAAATACAATCAAATAATATGAGCGCATATAATATATCATGTAGCAAATACAATCACATGACCGCATTTAATATATCATGTAGCAAATACAGTCATATGAGCGCCTATAATATATCATGTAGCAAATACAATAATATGACCGCATATAATATATCATGTAGCAAATAGAATAATATGAGCGCATATAATATATCATGTAGCAAATACAATAATATGAGCGCATATAATATATCATGTAGCAAATACAATAATATGAGCGCATATAATATATCATGTAGCAAATACAATAATATGAGCGCATATAATATATCATGTAGCAAATACAATAATATGAGCGCATATAATATATCATGTAGCAAATACAATAATATGAGCGCATATAATATATCATGTAGCAAATACAATAATATGAGCGCATATAATATATCATGTAGCAAATACAATAATATGAGCGCATATAA